>VWPU01013493.1:0-52595 GCA_013398955.1 Callaeas wilsoni
TCTTTCTTTCTTTCTTTTCTTCTGATATAGACCTACAGATATTCTTATTGCCTGATACAGTGGAGATAGCAATTTAAAGCTCAGTGTGGGCATCTGAAATGCAGTATTTCAAATTGACTATCACATACAGGGCAGCAGTTACGATATTTCTATTTCCTTTGCTGATAGCCTAGAAACATAAAACTCCTGCTGGCTCTCTTATCAGAGATGTGGACAAACTAAAGGAAAGATCAAAATCACCTCTGGTAAAAACAAGATGAACATCTCTGTGCTCTCATTTAAATGCTCAACTTCTGGCTCAATACAGAATGACTCATGAGTTTCAGTAGAATATGAGATCCTTTCCTTTCCCACCTATATAACCAACATCGTATATACATTAAAATACACTGTATTTTCTACAAATCTATATTTCATGATTCCTGGAAAGTAATCCTTCAATGACAAGTCTAATGCAAAAGTGTAAATATGCCTTATTCTGAAAATATTTATTGTGGTGGGAAGCTGTTTATTCATCTGCAAAATCAGCTTAGGTTGGAAAACTTATAGAAATTAAAGATACACTAAATATTGGAGGTAAATTTATTTAAAGGTATTTCATTTCACTGGCAAGATTTTCAACAGCACTAGGCAGAGCTCAAAGAAAGGGTCCTTAACCTATACTTGCAAAGAGAAGACTGGAAATGCTATTGATGAGCTAGAGTTCACAGGATATACTAGGAACTAATTCAGAATTTCCAGGTCCTAGTCTCATATTGTTTATGAGTTGCAAGATCAGAAAAATCAATCAAAGCTTGTTTATTTGGTGAGCCATTTCACTCTTATTAATTTGTGTGGAGTTTTGTATCTCAAGAAGTCCCATCTGTCTGGATCCATAGTTTGTAGATCATACAATGGAAATCTTGGAAATCTTTGCTTAACTGGACATTCTCTCTTGTGTAATAGGAAAAGGTAGGATAACTGCTGCAGTGATATGGTGCCTTTATTTCTTTGTCAAACAATTGGCTAGAGTTCCAAGTGCGCTAAGAATGTCAGACTGAAAATGTCAGCCAATGCCTCTGAAAGCAAAGCTAGAATCAGAAAGAAATGGTTTTTTCTTTACGTAGGGTAGAAATGGATCAAAGTTCAAAAAACCTATCTCCTGCCTGATATTCTTCAGAATTCCACAGTATGTGCCAGTTGTAGCTATCCTGACTTGTGAAGGACTTCAATATCTTTGCCAAAAACATTCCCATTCCTCTTTATTTTGCCTGAAATGTAACAATTTTTACCAAGTACAGACAAAAGCTTCAAGGTAGTAGATGTCAATTATTTATGGGCTAGATTCAGTAAGTCATTACTCATGAGAGTAACTGAACTGGCTTTGCAAGCGCTATTTGCTTCAGTAATTACAAGTAAAGAGTTCAGTTTGATGTATAGTTTACCATCCACTTAAATATGAAAAAAGGCAGTCCAATAAACCTTATTCTTGTCATTTTATATTCCAGACAGTGATGCACGTGAATTTGCTATAAACCTGATACCATAGCTTATTTTTAGTACCAACAAACATTTTCTTGCTGTTCTTCTCCTGACAGGTATATGTAAATCTTAAATTGTGAGCACAACAGAAATAGAAGTGTTCTTCTAGAGTTACTCCCAACCACAAAAAGAAGACAATAACGATACAAATTGAAATGGTAACTTAACTTCACTTGGTCTTCTACTGCAGATTCCAAACTCTTCAACGTTTCATCCTAGCCGCCTAAAAATACAAATTCATTTGGAATAATGGTGAACACATATGTCTTGTATTCTGCTTTATTATGTATGAACAGTTTTAAAATATGTAGGAAAACTACATTCAGAACATCCAGGAGTCATATTCTTTCACATTTTGACTTTCCACAGAAAGCAGTGAACATTTTTTTTATGCCCTTTCTTCAGAAATCGCAGACTTTCTGCGGAGTTTAAAAATTCTCTTTGGTATTAAAAAGAAACAGTGGATGTTACTCTTGACCCAAAGGGATTTTGTGTGCAGAGAAGTGAGTATCTGCTGAAACAGTGTGTCAAAGGCTTCAAATACTGCAGTGAGGTTTGCTATAAAATGGGAGGGGCAGAGAGAGGGAGGGGTAATTGGGAAGATCCAGAAGGGCAAAATCCCATTCACAAGTGGTTGAAATTCATCAGAATAAAAAAGCAAAATTGGTGTTCAGGTGACAAGAGAGAGAGGAGAAACTCGCACACCAACTCTAGGACATGAAGAGAGCAGCCTGAAAGCTCTGACTATCAGCTACCTGGAGAGTTCTTAAAGACATGTACACGTCTTGTTATCTATAGTAGAAGAGCTGGAGGAAGGACAGAAAAGGTCCAGATTCAGGATTAAAAACTTCTCTGAAAACCTTTCCTTCCTTGACTGTTATTGAATAGAGGAACTTAGTTTTATGAGCAAAAGCAGAAATATCAGGCCTATGTCAGGATGTATACACATAATGAATGTATATATAAAGACATGGGTATACATTAATATACACATACATATATGTCTATATATTTGTATGCACATATATTTATTTACAGAAATAGATGTACTATGCCGATATTTTCATGTAAGTGACTATTCATTTGGGGGTTTATTTTCTTAAGTCATCTCACTTTGCGTTTCCCTTATAAGTGTTAGGATGGTTTCTGTACATATTTTCTGGGGATCTCAGCACTGACAAGCATCCAAAACTTCACCTAGCTCCATTAAGGAGTTATTAAACTGACTAGAAATTTCTAGGATTAATATATAATTATGACTTCATGTAGAATTTAAACCAAAAGTTGATTGATATGTTTATATGTAGAATGGTAAAGTCTCCAACTGGCAATCAAACAGGTCATGGAGTCCAATGTTTACTTAAGCAAAATAAAAAAATCAATATATATCCCACGAAACATGCTTGAGAGGAAGGGAGGAAATACAGTTGTCCTAGTCTCTGAATTGACACTTCTGTGCCCACCATGCTCCCTAACATAAAGACAGTAGAGAAATTGTAAAACATCTGTCATAACTGAGATTGCTATAAATTTACAGTACATGCAATTTTCAGTCAGGCTGTCTGTTTTACCCAAGGCTGGGGGTTTTGGCTTTTGGTTAATTATGTTGTTGCAGGCAACATGGCATAAAGAAGTCAGCAAGGCAAAATTTACTCAGAGGGGAAACAGTTTTCTTCTGATCAGCTGAAAAGAGAAATATCGTGGTGTGAAGAGGAGGTTCTGCACCCAAAACTTTTTTGTTTTCATCAGTTCCCTCAACCAGTCTAACTAAAAGATTTGCCTGAATCTGGTATTTACCTATGCTGTTTACCAAAGACAAATCTGATTTTTCTTGGTAGGTGACCTGTCCACAGACAGGTAGGTAGGCCTGTCAATAGGAATAGCCTGTTCACAGCAAATAGTTCATAGATTCCCTGGTGGAATGCAGATTCAAGCATAACATGCAGAGAACATTTTTCAGGGCCATCTTCCAACTCTGGTCAGTTAGTCCTTAAACTGTATAGCAGCAACATCTGCAGGAAATTAAGTTCTCTCCAGTTTCACTTTACCTTTTGACAAAAGATGGCAAAACTCTTTGCGGAGGGCCTGCAGAGACTTTGAAGATGTTAGGGCATGTAATTTACTTGGTTAATCTAACTTATTGATTCCCCAGTATCAATAAATGCTGTGGGATTAACAGAGCTGGAGCAGCTCTGCTGAAGAAAGATGTGGAGGTGTTGGTGAATGACTACTGCCCAGAAAGTCAAATCTGTCCTGGGGTACATCCAGAGCACTTTGGGCAGCAGGGCAAGGAGGGGATTCTGCCCCTCCACTGCATCTTGGTGAGATCTGGAGTGCTGCATCCATCTCTGGAGTTTTCAGCACTGGAATGGCATTGACCTGTTGGAGCATGTCTGGGGAAAGGACACAAAGTATGATCAGACAGCTGTACCACCTCTCTGTGAGCAAAGGCTGAAAGAGCTGAGGCTGTTCAGGCTGGAGAAGAGAAGACTTTGGGGACATTTTAATGTGTCACTTCAATACTTAAAGGAGATGTGTAAGAAAGATGAGGACAGATTTTTAAGCAGCCCCTAAAGAAACAGGAAGAGGTTTAGTGGTTTTAAATGGAAAGAAGACAGATTCAGACTAGATGCGAGGAATAAGCATTTTACAATATGGGTAGTGAGAGGTTGGACAGGTTGCCCAGAAAGGAGGTAGGCGCTTCATCCCTGCAAATAGTCAAGGTCATGTTGGACAGGGCTCTGAGCAACTTGAGCTATTTGAAGATGTTGAATGATGCTAATTGCAGAGTTGTGAACTAGGTGACCTTAGAGTGTCTCTCTCAACCCAAACCAGTTTAGGATTCTATCTAAGTTCTTTGGAGAAGGCTTTGACCAGTCAAATCTGAGCCAAATTTTTTCCTTCTAAACAAGTCTTTGTCTAGAATAAGAATTAGTGGGTATGGAGTAGACCATGTCTGCCAGTCAACCTGACTGTAAGTGAACAGGGATCAAGTGACACTGTCTTATTTAGCCAAATTCTTTTGGATAGTAGAAGAAAGAAATTTTTCTCCTTGATCCCACTTATTTTCTCCACTTTCTTATTATTGGATGGTATTTCTCACCCACGCTTCTCTTCCACATTTCCTCGGGGTGAGGGGGTGTGTGAATGACTGCCTCGTAACTATCTCTTTGACAATACGTTTTGCAGGGTGGGTATTGTGTTATCTCCATCTTTTTCTGTATGTGAGTACTTTCGCTAACTCAGGAGTGAATCTGTAACAGTTATCTGTTGTTAAGTGTATGTCTCCAACTCAGAATGAGCTCCATTTCTTGTCAACAAAATGTGTCAGGTAATGTGCATAAAATTGAACTGTACAGCCCTATAGAGGGGCTGCTCTATTGCGTCTAAGCAGGATGTGTTTAAGTGAACGAATTAATCAAGGCATTCCATTTCTATCTTCCCTGATTTCTCTCCATACATCATCTTTTAATTCATCCTTAATTGTGAAGCTATGACCTCGTGTTTTGCAACCTCTTCTTTTATCTCATTATCAACCTAAAAGATTTGCACATATCTTTAATTGAGACCTCAGTGTGACATCAGCAAATGGAGAGGAAACAGACTACTGAGAACAGCACAATTTCCTAGTCACTGCATCAATTATGTTTCACCAAACCACTGGGGACATTTGAAAATTTGTAACTGTCTTTAGGTAGGGAGAATTCTAAACTGAGATAATGAAAAAAGCCACACAATTTCTTAAATCAAAACCCTAGCAACTAAAATTTTCTTGTACACCTTGATGTGAGTCACTAGTAAATTTGCATGATGGTGCCAAGGACATAAATCTGGGTTTCACAGTCGCCAAGTGTCTGGACAATATTTTGTATGCTTTACCTTGGATTGTCTAGTATAATATGATATAAAATTTCATGCAGAATATCCAATGTATAAAGCATTCACAAACCACTAGCATCACAGGTTGTATTAAATTGGGGAAATAAAATCCACAAAAAGAGCTTGCAAATTTTTATCCCCTGTCCTAACAGCTGTTTGTCCTTTATAATATCATGCATACTTTAATCAAAACAGATCTAGACATCACCTTTTTCAAATTAATGTTGATGGGTACTGTGTTGAATGTGTTCAAGCCAAAGAATTACGTTTAAAATTTTCTTGGTCACCAAAACTTCTAGAAAGCAAGAAAATTAGGAAGATGGGGAAGTACTTCCGTGCTATCTTGTCATCCTACTGTACAAATGATAAAGTAAGGGTTGTAGGTTTTTTAAAACTCAAGTATTTCCAGGAAGATTTTCTATTGTTTGCGGTATTTGCCTTAGAAATGGAAATTTCAGAAACACTATATTAAAACAGTTTTAATAACCTTGGCATTTCATCATGTGCTGTGTGAATTCAACATTGCATACTATTCTCTATGACCTTGCAAGAGTAAGTAACAACACAGTAGCTAAACCACATACCTTAAGAACTAGATCACTGTTTTGAAAATGTAGTAAGAAAATCTAGAGATATAAGACATGATCCTCCAACCTCATTGAACTTCACAATGTATTGAGTTTATTGAGCCTTCAGAATTACTATTAAGAATAGTTTTTGCGCTTGAAAAACCATCATAAATTGACGTATTTAAGTCATTTGTTTCCCGTAACATTGAGACTGAGAAGAAAAAAAAAAGCAAGTTTGAAAAATTTTGCTTTTCAGGCTAGGAATTAACCATGAAATTTTATCCATCTATCTTCAGAGATTATTTATGATTTAGGAAAATTTCATTTTGTTATTATTACTTTAGCGGGTTTTCAAGTAAAACAGGGCTATGCTGTACAGTATATGGCTGTATATCATTCCACTGCAGTGCACCACGCACTCCTTATTTGTTGCAGGCATGTCAGACCTTGTGAAATAACTGAGCATTTCAGTAGAGTTGCTCTATGTCAAATATCTGAGCAGCAGCTTGCTCCAAAGAAAAACATCAATGAGAGAAACAGGGACAAGGGTCTCTTCTCCACCAGCATCCTGGCTTACAAATATTTTCAAATATGCTACGCAAGTCCCAGGTAAGATCAGTACAATAATCTTATGTAGCATTTACATAACTATATAAGGAGTAAAAAAATCAGTTTAATAATGAATAATGTAAGTTACACTAACAATATTACTTTTCACAAACATTAAAGATTTTTGGCATTTATTTACAACTACGTACTTTCCTCTTTTTACAGAAACAATTGAAATATGCAAGTAAAGTAGACATGCTTTGTTCTACTTGAAAAAAGTAAATTTATCTCTTCAGGAGATAGTCACGATTAGCCTTTTCTCCTTGCACTGTATTTTATCAAACAGAGTCAGGTCTAATTTGACATGAAGAAAATGTCTCTATGCTTGAAAAAATGGACAAAATATAGAAAAGACTATGGTAATGAAACTTTCAGAACTATCTGAACTTTTTGTTACTTTTAAACTACCCTGTCCCAAACACATATCTCTACTACAGGAAACATGTTTCATCACCTATTTCAGTTAGCCAAATGTTTAATTGATGCTAGTTAAATTAAGAAGTTGTGTCATTATAATGTCATAAAATCCTCTTGTTTTGTATCAGAAATACACAAAAGAGGGCTGCTGTACCCAGAAAATTTTAACTGACTATAAGCTTTGAGGAAGATTAACAACTTCCTTCACATATTTTCTAGCAAAAATATCCAGCATTATATTAACAATTTCTAAGTGCTTCCTTTTGTGCCCAGTTTCCTCACCCAAACAAAAATACATGGTGGCAAAAAAAGGAATTTCTCAAACTGAAAAGATGTGAAAACTAATGAGAGACTGAGTATGAGCAACGTCTTCCAAATTCTTATGCCTTGATACACAAGACCAACTAATTCTTTCCTGATGGACCTCCTTTATCTTGCACCTTTTCTTCACAAAAATATGACATAGTCCTTGAAAACTATAGTCCATAGCAAACTATGATCTCCTTGTATCCAATTGTAGGAGTCTACATCTCTTTACTTGGAAGCAGTCCTTACCTAGCCATCTCATCAGTTTTTTTCTCAGACCTTGTTTGGATTGTGACTGGCATCTCTAGTTTCAGTATCTTTTCTTGGCATCATACGGCTAATGGCTTTGAATATAAAATAGTACCTTTTCTCCAGTGACTCTGACTGGCTGTTATAAGAGTAATTTGAACCTCTTTCTTGTCTCAGTTCCTGATTAATTGCTGTATTTCTTCCAACCACACAAAATGTTCTCTACAAATCACTGATACTAATTTTCATAATCTTTAAACAGGCACAGACTTCAAACCCAGGTCACTTAGGACAGTAAAACAATGTAAGTGCAATTCAAAGCCAATATCGTATTTAAAGGGGAACACATCTCTATCCTACACAATTTGTGAGATGGACAACTGGTTTTACCACATGCAAATTTTGTGATCTACACTGGCCTTATCCCACAATATTTTATTCACTGTCTTTGTGCCTCTTTGAGGCCACACATCAGCCACAGTGATCTGCTCTAAACAACTGCCCACAAGATAGCATTTATTATCACTTACTATTCCAAGGTGAAAGGCAGGTACAGTTGTTTCCAAAAATTGAAGACTCATGATTCTGCAGTTCTTTCCCATATCCCTCCTGGGCATTTATACCTATTTCTATCCTCTACCTCCAAAGCTCTAACCCTCAGCTGAGAGTAGTTTGTCTTCACTGCCCAGTCCTGCTGTGCTTGCACTTTCTCTTCTAGTTTACATCTCAATTAAACCACATAGTATCGGGTATTCAACTGACCTTATATGAAAATAAAAGAGCTATGTGATAGCTGCAGAAAAAATGAAGTAAAAGTTAATTTAGTAGTACAGAGATTAACTTCAAATTGTGCAAGTTTTGAAAGCAAACATATTGATATTCAGAAAATATTTGGACAAGAGCAAGTTATCTGATTCACAAAATCATAATTGATCCAGAACATCAAAGACAAATTAAACTGTTTACCTGGAGTGCTTTTATCTTCATTAGAAAGATGGCAACATCAGAAGTAAGGAAGGGTAAAGTTACTAGGCCTCTAAATGTCAGAGTACCTGCAAACTGAGAGCAAACAGTATAAGGAAAAAGAGAAGGAGAGGGAGAAAGCAGTTATTGTGACTGAACATAGAAACAAAATACAAACATAGCAATTCATAAAGTCGTGCCTCCTTAAATGGTAAGAATTATCAGTGACAGAGATAAAACTCTCAGAAGGAGCCACGTTTTGTCCTTGGTATTTACTGTAAAATCCTCTCAACAGCTGTCAAAATGAGAGAAGTACCAATTATGCTCATAACTTTTAGGTAATAACGGTTTTAAAGTCAGTAAAAGTCAATAGTTTAAAAACCTTCTTTTTGAAATACTGGAATTGATGTGCAGTAAAATAATTTTGTTGCTGATAAGGTTTAATGCTCTTTTAATTAATTACTTTCATTGTCAGGCCATTTGAGCATCAATGAATTTCAGTAAGGCTGAATGCAGGAACATGTAAGGTTATTTCTTGCATGCATCCTATAGCTGGAAACAAGTGATGAACTACAACTTCAGGCAATGATATTTTGAAAAAGCATTTATAGAGCTGTAGTTCTTTCTAAAATATATTGTGACAAGAGGAATTTTTACTATAATATTATAAAGATTTATGTTTTAATTAAATCATGTCAGCACTGTCATTAACAATTACTGGCAGATCTAACTACCATTCTGTAGTTAAATGTATTACTTATTTACATTACATGAGTAAAGTATCATTTTACTTGACAGATCAAAGTAGAACACTGTTGTGCAGATGGCAATGGGAACAACATACTTAAAATTTTGTTTCATTCAACACTTGAGTTAACATGTCAATATCTGACTTCTCTAGAAAAGCCTCTGTTTTTAACCCACGCAAATGAAACTATTGGGAAGCATCCATTGATTTAAATTAGTTAAATGCATTTGTCTAAATAGGCTTCTACCAAGTAAGCATTCAATTTTGTCTTTCTTTGTGTTTGTTTATAATGTCAGCTTGTCAAAACAGACTGAGTTTTCCTGTGTGCTTAAAATAGTGTTGAGTAAGCTTTGTAGGTATTTTTCAAATAAACACATTGTTAATAAATATTTTAATTATATTTCCTAATTATGTATATATTCACCATTGCAAATATACAAGTTTTCTGCTTTGCATTCTACTGATACTCTGTTTAGCAAAATTTTAAAAAATTAACTAATATTATAAGGCATTTTGATCATCAAATAGAAATGTGTAGCAATAAAAGGTGAATAAGGGGAAAATGTGAATAAGAATCAGTTCTATTTCAGAGCCTGAAATAGCTGGAAATATTGTCCATTATAAGAAATTTATAACTTAGGTGTCTGGAGTATACAGTGAGAATAAAGTGTTTAGTATGTTACTATTCTGTGCTATAACACCTCTGGATTTCAGATAACAGATCTTTCAGTTGGTGCCAAGAAAATGAAGAGCACAGGGTGGCTAACCACTGACTTTTTGAGTGATTGCTCATTGTCCAGCTTAGCAGGTGACTGCTTAACAGAGGCAAAGTGGAATTCAGTTCTTCAGTGTATTACCCTCATCATGACTACCTCACAGAGGACTTCTGATATTTGCACTGATTTGAAATTTATCAAAAGTGTATTGATTGTATTAGCAACTGTAAAAATTGAAAGTCATTTAAAAATTGGTTGAATTTTGACAGGATTTTCAGTCTTAAAATTCTTTTAGCCCAATTTTCTGAGTTTGGTATATAGATATAATAAAAATACTTATTTAAACACTCTTATAAATTGTACTAATTGCTCTTTCTCTTAGAATGTGTACAATCAGTGGTTGGAAAACACACTTTATTTTGTGACTAGTTTTTTCTCTCTAATGCAGAATAGAAAGACAGTGATATTTAAACAGGATACAGCAGGAAAGAGAACCCGTCCACTGAGCTAATTTTATTGTTTCCTCACCTGAAGTAAAAAACAGTTTCCTCTAGGAGATTATGCTTCAGATTGTGCTAAAAAATATCCCTCCTTAACATTTCTGGAGCAGCTGGATGGATAGATGGACACAATTTCTCTGGAGACATCTTCATTTGGTGATGAGTTTGCAAGTAAGCAAGTTTGCAGGTAGACTAATTTGCATGAGTTTGTTTATGTATGCATCTCCTAACTGACACTAAAAAAAATTAACAGGCATGGGCTTGTGGCCCATATTTATCTGATAATCATAGGGACTGACTCAAACAAAATGGAATGTTTTCTCTACTGCCTCACATATCTCAGCTGGCAGCAACACTTTTAACCTCAGATCGTAATAGGTCAATTACCAAATATCACTTGAAGGCATTTTGTGTAATCAAGAGGTTCAATATAAACCTTTTGATTTGTTTTCAATAAAATACATGTTTATTTCTGCTACCTGACAACAGTTGACACTGGTAAACTTCATGATTTCTCTTCACACAATACAATAGGGATTGCATTTATTCCACTGCTATCCAACAATTTGTAGCTGTCTTTCTGTGTGTAAACATAAGACATGCCTGACACAATCACAAAAAAGAAATTACTGATTAATAGTCACTTTTGTTCTATGTTCATAAAACACTCCTGAATGACGATTTAGTTCTAACATATATGCTCTTTTCGTATTTTGGGAAAATTATTGCATTCATGCATCTGGAGTGCAAAGTATTTCCATGCTCCTTCTGCAGGAGAGCTGAGGTTACATGGTGAGCTGATAAATCCTGTGCTGTTCTCTGGTCGTTGATTGGATGCATTTGTGTGAACAAAAGCATATCCCTAACTTTTTTCATACAAACAAGATCAATTTACACAAGTGTACAGAAATAGGATTTAATAAGAAAGAGTATGAGTCAGCTGAACTAAGGAACTTTTGATACCAGATCAATCATGGTTTCAATGTCCTTTCAGTAAATTCAAGACATACATATTCCATTACTTGGAAATTAGATGGAGATTTCCCTCTGGAATCCTTTACTTTAGGCCAGTGTAAATTTGTCTCATCACTGTATTTTTCTATTATTTGCTGATGACATAGACTAGGGTTTTTTGTTTTGTTTTGTTTTAATAGCATGATTCCTAGCTAACTGACTTCCAGTAGAAATATCTTTTTTCATCCTCCTTGACATCAGTGTTGCAGAAACCAGAAACCGTTGCTGTTAAGTTTTGGAACATTGTTGATGCAGAAAGAGCTATAGACAATTACGCTTCACATGACAAGGATATCTTATTTAAGTCAAGAAATGAGTGCAGATAAAAAAATTGAGATCTTCACAATTACTTTAAGTCAAGCATTAAGTTTTAGAAAATATGATTTAATGAAAAAATAGAGTTCTTACATGATTTATAAAATACGTCTACTTGACTCCTTATTCTATCCCAGTATGCTTATCAGTTTTTCTGTTTATTGAAAATATGCAGCACATCAAACAGATCACAATTTTCTTTGAACAGGTGAAGGAAAGAGAATTTTCTTTATTATTTTTTATTTACCTTATTCAAACTTTATCATTATTTCAGTTTTGCACTAGCATTCAGTGTATGAAGTCTTCCAGACAATTCACTATTTCCAAAGTTATTTTAATAGTTAAACTATTTTCATCTGTTCCACGGACTTGCACAGAAGTCTACCTGTTTATAATGGATGTACTTACAAAGAGAAGTTTAGCTAGATGCCTTACCAAACTTAAATAGGCAACGTGATTGGAAAAAAACTCTGTAACTTCTAAGAAAGTCCGTTAAGTATTTGAAAGGCAGCTGTTAGTATAATCGCTATTCCTTTCCTTAGTTACATTCACTTTATGAATTTTATATGATCTAATACTCACAAAAATCCTAGATATGAAGATCCATGTGAGAGTTTACACTTGTCAGTGCGGCAGTCTAACCTGCCTGCTCACTTTCTTCCTTGGACTCAATGAAAGCCCACACAATAAATGTATTTTCCAACCTTATTTCAGACTCCTGCTCCATTTTCCTGTCCTTTTAACTACGCATTCCCTGTTAAGGTGCATTCCCAAATGCATCTTTTACACTGGCAAAGACTGTCAATCTATTATTTTTTCGAATTATTTTTCTTGTAGTATTATTGTGATGAAATTTCAGGCTTGTAAGTAAGTATGGAGAATACAAACACATTCTGAATCTTGAATACTTCCATTCTACAAATACTTTCTTTAAAATCTGACCATCAAGGAAGATATTTCCGAACAAGATAAATTATTAATTCAGGGAGGAAAAAAAGTTTTTTTACTCTAAATTTACTGTAAAATAATTTTTCATTTTTAAAAAACAGAGAATATGACAAAGACTTCCATTGTTACATATTTTTAATTTGGAAAATCCTATAAATATCCACCTGAGATAAATACAAAAATTTAGATATTGCTTTGAAAGTTTTCATAAAATATTTAGGTAGCCTTTCAGAAGTTAGAAGACCTCACTATTGCTGTTTTAAAAGTGCTCTGTGCTGGCATTTATGCCAGAACTCAATACAGAAATAAATGATAGTGAAAAACACAAAGTTAAAAAAAGTTGTTACTACTATGAATATCATAGTCCTCTACCTAGCAAAAAAGGCTAGGAGTGAGGACACTTGAAGGGGAACCTGGAAAAGGCTCTGACATGGGGAACCCGTAGCTGTTCAGATCAGTGAAGAAAAGACAACTTCTAAGTAATAACAGAAGTCACAGAACAGCGATGATTAGTTGTTCAGTTACTTGAGCTTGGTTAACCTAGAGTGGTCTAATCAAAGAACAACGACTTAAATATTTCATGAGTATTATTGCCTTTCTATCATTACGTGCTTTATTCCTGCTAACTTACTTCACCAGGCTTCCAATTTTCTTACGTGAATGGCTATGAAGGGAAATTTAGTAGACCTGATAAAATATATAAGAAATAATGATAAGAAATAATATTTTGGTGTAGGTCAAATTTTGATATCTTCCAATGTTTACTATCTAGCATTATAATTTTTAGTAAGAACTCCAGAATTTGCTAATTTAAATATTTGGTAATTACTTAGATATTGCTAAAAGTGTCCAAATTACACTGAGATATTGCATATGTTTCATAAGATTCTTCATGGTCTTACAAAAAGGTTTTTTTTAAAAAGTACTCCTAGTTAGCTGAAATGGACTGTTCAGATAGAAAGAATAACCCCAGTAATATAAGTTCACCATTTGTGAGTTAAGAGAAAGAAAGTGGGTCTGTTTGGGTTTTTTTCCTGATTAGTATGGCTCCCAGATTAGTCCATCAATATTAATGGGACAGCATTAGTGAGCTTCCATGACCTTCTAGTCGAATCTTTGCTGCTTACAAGTCCTGTCTGCACAGTATTAAATATCATCAATTTATATTTTTCCTTGGCATTTAGCTTCTGGAGGAAAGATGTCATATAGAGATTTATAATGAGAAATTTGTAGTCATAATTAGATTTGGAAGCACCTGATCGATTTCTGAACTTGAAAGCATGCACTACACTTTAAAATGTTCCCAGACCACTTCTAGATTGCACAGTAGCTGAGTGTATTGCACAGATCAGAGAGGTGTCTGGAGACCACGTTAGCCTATTGCAGTTCTCATTTCTAACTCCTTCACATGCAGGAGGAACGGAAGATAGATGGGTCAAGAAGGATGCAAAGCAAAGGATACAAAGGTACTTTGCTGAGGATTTGGGATCTGTTTAGAAGCTCAGAATTATTCTTGGTACACTTGCAAAACCTGGCACCTGTGTAGCCCTGGTGAAAGCTTGGCTGCCACCAGCTCTAGAAAAGCCATG
This sequence comes from Callaeas wilsoni, assembly GCA_013398955.1. Taxonomy (NCBI): domain Eukaryota; kingdom Metazoa; phylum Chordata; class Aves; order Passeriformes; family Callaeidae; genus Callaeas; species Callaeas wilsoni. The sequence goes on from VWPU01013493.1 coordinate 14,344, forward strand.
CCATGAACACTTTAGGTCAGGAAAGATTACTATACTAGAAAAATCATATAGCATGTTTATTTCAAACAGCGATTGTACAGGAACTGCTCTACATTCACATAGAACTTTCTCTGTTATTTGGTTTTAAAGTACTAAGAAATTCAGTTATAGCCTTCAGCCATGAGTAGCATCATGTCAAGCATTCATACAGGTGGAAAACACTCATATATGGGTATTTCATACCTTCACAGCAGTGCAAGATAGGTGATGACATCATAAAACCAATGGTATGCATTCAGAACAAATAAAACATATGGATTTTATTGTGCTGTGAAAGGTTAAAGAACCACTTGGAATTAATTTAAGGATTGGTATTAAATCCACTCATTTATTCATGTGACCCTCAAAATCAGATTATTAGAGGAACAATGTAGGGAGTATTTTCCAGGGAAATGAAGTAGAAGTCTTCAAAAGAGCATGCAGAGTGCATTTTTTTTACATCCCAGCATATAGATTCCTGTATTTAGGCAGTGATAGAAGCAGAAAAACTGCAAGGTTGTTCCTAGGGACAGTTTTGGACTGAGCTGTATGAAACAGTGTTTCGGTTAACACATTCTCACTGCATATGTCATATGAATATGTGAATAAATATGTCTTATCATCTGGTTAATGGACAAAGTTATCCTTCATTTTGTACCATGGATTCCAAGAGTTTTAAGCATGTAAACAATCCTCATAAGCTTGACATCCAGCATATGCTAAATCATTTCTCTGATAGTTGAGGTTCTTTACAAGAATCTAGCTCTGGTGCTTACATAACTTCCTTAAAGATATCTGGAATTGGTGCTTTTCTTAAAGGACAATGATAAATATGTGAGTCACTAAGTTGCTGTAATTTATCATAATTCATTTCAATAATGTGTGGAGAAGGTATATACAACTCTGAGTTATCTGGTGATCAGATAAAACTAATATTCTTGATTGCCATAGTTTCGATAGTATTCAGATGTTTTACTCCACTTAGGGCATGTCTACAGTCTTTTCCATATTCTATCTAAAAGGCCTATATAAATACAAAGCTTTTAAAAGTTTACCAGCCATAGTTTGAAATTGGCATCTAAGGATAATTAATTGAACATTGCAGCTGCAATAAATATGCTCTTGTACCTCAAACACATTGTGTGGGAGTGTTCTTGAACTCTCTTGGTCTTCTAGAACTTCTGAATTCTCTATTTCAGTCAGTAAGATATGACAGTCCTTCCAGTCGAATTTTGTATGATTTTGATCAGGACCTGAAAGTCCTGACTGTAAATTTTCATTGAAAATATTTCGTCCATTTACAAACAAATACATGCATACTCAGTTAGTTTTGCACTCACAGCCTGAAATGCTGTGACATGAGTGCTGTCTCTAAAACATAAAACAACAGAAAAGTGACTGTGCCTGTCTCTGACCTGTGGTTGTCACTTCATAGGCTGCAGCTTACCCATTCTGTGATTGTTTTCAAAGCAATTTTAATTTCATTTTCTTTTTAGGACTTCAAATCAAATATTTTACTTAAAAAAACCTAGGCCCTATACCATTCAATTAATTTTCATCAAGCATTAATTTATAAATATTGCCCTGTCTAGATTCAAGTGGAGAAAGTCTGAATGGCACCTATAAAGTCAATATAACTCTTTTATAAAGCAGATATCTCATCAAAATTTGCAAGTTCAGAGCTTAGGGGATTTTGCTTGTTCTCCTCTTGGTTTTGTTTTTTTTTTCTGACCAGTATTTGGCAGCCTTTGAAAAATGAAGAAAGGCATCTAGCTCTTAGAAGGTCTTGTGGTCTTTTAGCAGTGAATCCCTGGGCACTTGGTGTTTGCTGGCCTGTGATGGGCTACCTGGCCGTAGGCTGAGTAACACCACTTTAGGTGCTCTGGATTTCTAGCCACTCTTTAACATTTTTAATGCAGTGTAACTGACTTCCTTTGCTTCAGATGTGAGAGTCTTTTACCTAGGTGTAGAATAGAGAACATGCAGTCCTGCATAGAGAGCTATTTACTTTTTCCTTACTTTTTGCTTAATTTCCTTTGCTTTTTGTCATCAAATGGAGAAGACACTAGTCACCAGGATACCACCTGAATCCCCAGCATCCTTTAAGCTTATTAGTTACTCATTCAAATTTTCTATTTCCCAGCAAGTTATCTCAACTATTCCATGTATTACAACACTCCTAAAGCAAGGAAAGAAATATGAAAGTCAGTCAAATACAAAACAATCAGTTGAGGTTAATTGAAAGTAAGTGCCACAATTTTGACTTCAACATTGTCTAAAGTTGAAGTCTACTTATTATCTTTGGGGGAGAAAATCAGAAGAAACATAGACCACAAGTTATTATTTTCATGTGAATCCTTACATAATCTTTTTTATGTTGGTCATGCAAATCATGCACATATTTTTATTTCTGAAGAAGTCTTTTTTTAAAAAAACCCTGTTTTTAAAGGAATGTTAATTTTTCATATACCAAATGAAAGGAAAAATCAACTAAGGAACAAGGAATATCAATTATCAAGTGTATTATATTCTGAGCCTTTAGAAAGCTTATCACTTTACTTTGACAAAAATATGTAAGGATTAAAGCAGTTACATTTGCTTTAGTCCTAACAATCGAATTATGTAAGCAAATACATTGCTTTATTCAGCAGTACCCAGTGCATATTATGATATGATAAAACGCAGGTTTATCATCTACTTGACAGATTTGAGTGTCAACAGCACCACCATGCAAATGAAGTTAGTTGACTGGTTTAATACTATGACCCTGTCTACACTGAAAATATATCCCAATTATATGTTTATGTTGGCAGAGCCCTAGTGAAAAATCTGAAAATGCAAGTGCAGTTGCTATTATCTTTCCTAGTCCATAAATTGCTTAATACATACTTAGAGGCTAGCATTTTCTTATTACTGGAGAGATACTCCAAAGCTTACACATCAAGTTGTCTTTTTAATTTACAGTGGTTTTCAGCAGATATTTTTTCTAACATCTCATTAATTTGCAGGAACTCTGACTCTCTGGGTGATACGAATACATGTAGCTGTCTGTCTCTTCATACACACATGCAGTGGAAATAGGATACTATGGGAAATACAGAATTTTGTTCGCTTATTTCCAGAGTGTTATTATCAGATGGAACTCATTACATGTTGTGCAATAAATAAAATTTTAGGATAATTCTTTTTGAAAATGTTTAATAGTTGTTATTGAAAACATGTGATGGAACACTTTCAGTTTTGAGCTGAGAGCCTCAATGCAATGGTGAGAAGAGAGTAGCAGCAGTAATGTGCTAAGAGGTATAGCAAACTGTCATTCTGAGGTAGCAATATAAACTGTGGTTCCAATAAAGTAAATATTTTTTTATGTCTAAATGGTTTCATCTCAATTAAATATTAGAATAAATAATATGCTTTATGTGAATTATTGTTCTCTCTCTGTTTTATCCCTTTTCTCACTCCTAATTTCTTTCCCCTCTTACCCCTGCTACCTATCTGCCCTACAATGAAAGTCTCATTTTTCAAGATCAGGATTATTAGAAGTATTAGTGCTTACAAATGCCCATGAGTAACACAATCATGACTGTGCTTCAAAGTCATTAGTAGAATTAGTCATTAATAGTGACTTTATGATTTATCCAGTGTTATTAGGATAAGTCATTAACAGTTTTGACTTCTGTATTTCTGAGAAAAAAAAAGTTCAGCAAATGTGAGTAGCAAAGCGTTAGCAGAATGCAAATTTTGAATAGGAACTATGGAAAAGAAGGGTTTTCCGAACAGTGTGGGAAATGTAAGAAGTTGCAATTAGCTGTGGAGAGTGACAGGAAAAATACAAAACAGAGAACCAAGACAAGGGATGGAGAGAAAGCGAAAAAGAATAAGTCAGAAAAATATAGAAGGTTGCAGTAAATGCATGATTTTGAGGAATGAGAGCCATTTTAAACCAGCTTCTGAGATGAATAAAAATCAAGTCAAAGGGATAGTGGATGAAGGCAAAAGATTCTTATATCCTAAAACTTAAGAATAGCCTGGTGACACATGAGTTTCAGGAAGTATAAATATCATGAATGTTGAGATTATAATAGCTGGCATGGTACATGATAAAATATATTAACTACAGAATTCTAAGGTGACAATGAGAAAAATATCTATAAACCAAATATGCTGGCAGAGTTTGCTGATCCCAAGTAGTTAAAGCAACATAGTAATTGTACCAAATTAAGAAGAAGACTTGAAAAATTCAGGTAAGTTTAGAATAGAAATAGAATAAAACAAAAAAATAAGCATTATTATTAAAAAAGCAGCAATGATTAGAGTTCCAGATAATTTACTTTCAATGACTATCTGCAAAGAAAAAACCTCAACAGGTTTTAGTTGGATTTGTTTGGTTTGGGTTTGGTTTGTTGTGTTTTCTTTTTTTAAATGACTACAAAATGCAAGTGGAATCAGGTCTTATGGGAGCTTTTGTAAAGCATGATGAGTGGAAAAATTGTTAAACTTTAATTCTGTGACAGAAAATAGTGATATGCTTAAGGTTACATTTTTGTCATCACAGAGGGATTTAATCTGGTAATTTTCACTATGACACTCTATTAGATGAAATCCTTAATATGTACTAAGCATTTTAAAGAATGCAGTTAGGTTGAGGATTGTAACATAAGATGTTTATTCATATAACTATTGAAAGCACTGGATGAGAAAAAAAAAGAAAACACTGCCAATTAAATACTTAGCTATATGTTCAGACAGAACCGAATGAAAATGGGAATTGTTATTTGTAAAAGGCTTAGGGATTTTTCCACACAAGTATAGTAGTGACGTTTTCCTTCATTTGACACAGCATGTCTGTTTCTGCAATGAGAAGCACTTGCAAATTCTATGTTTTATATTTATTCACTAAACTCAAATGGTTAATCCAAAACCTACTCTGAAGAACCATGAGATTTTACCAGGACTTTAGCTTGTCAGTAACAATCCTTTTCAATCAGTAGGAATTCAATCTGTTATTTTTCTCCTACTAGACTATATATTCATGTATATGTTATTTTATATATTTTCAGAAATTTGTTGTTCTATTCAAATTAACATTTATATTTTTCAACTCTTAAAACAATTATTTACTCTATCTCACAGCACTAAATGTTAAGAAGCACAAAGTTTCCCAGTTTTATAGAATTTCTTTTCCTGGACCAGTGGTACTTGCACCTCTTCCTGGCAGATGCTGCTGCTGGTTGGGTCAGTACTGAGTGGATAACAGACCTGCAGCTGTTCACTGATCTGAACTTACAAAGCAGCTCGCAGTGACAGAGAGGTCATATGAATGACATCTAAGGGACATCTTTCAGATCCTGATTTTGCTGGAAAAAGATGCCACAGACATCCTGATGAGAGAATACTGTAACATCCAAGGACATAGTAAAAATTCACCTTTTATGAGTTTCACTGCTTGCTTTTAGAGTCCTGAAGAAGATTGTCACCATGAATTCGTCATTTTAGGGCCCTCTTCCAACATTGTCACAGAGGCTTCCAAATGTGTCTCCCTGGACAGAGTCTGAGTCCTCTACCAACATTCTGGTACAGGTACATAAATTAGCAAACCTCATTGTTAGATGCCTCCCTCTGCTACCCGTGCATTCATTTTCAGCTTCAGGATAGCCTTAAAGATTATTTACATTGTCTGCAATTTCAGAAAGAAACAGGAGGGTCCTGTGTCATTCAGGACAGACATGGATTAGGATGTTTTTACAAGTATCCTTGTGAGTCAGAATACAAATACGCACGCTAAGACTCCCAAGAGCTACAGCAAAAGCTTCCTCCATGAATGACACGAAGGAGTTCCAAAATCTTTAACTGGAAAACGTCTTATTGTTGCGACCACCGTCTGTCTCTTCATAAAACAGTTCTTTCTTTCCCTAAATAACTTTATACTAATGTTCAGCTTTAAGGGGGAGGGGAAGGGGGAGGGGAAAGGGAAAGGGGAAGGGGAAGGGGGAAGGGGAAGGGGAAAGAGAAAGGGAAAGGGAAAGCGAAAGGGAAAGGGAAAGGGGAAGGGGAAGGGGAAGAAGAAGGGGAAGGGGAAGGAGAAAAAGAAGCGGAAGGAGAAAAAGAAGGGGAAGGGGAAGGGGAAAGTGAAAGGGAAAGGGAAAGGGAAAGGGAAAGGGAAAGGGAAAGGGAAAGGGAAAGGATAAGGAAGCGGCAGACTAGGAGGCAGAGGCAGCGTCTTGCTCTACCNNNGGGAAAGGGAAAGGGAAAGGGAAAGGGAAAGGGAAAGGGAAAGGGAAAGGATCATTAAGCTTCTCCCTAGGAGGCAAAAATCTCTTCTTGCTCTACCACATTAGCAAACACAGAGTGTTACATAGAGTGTTACATAGAAGGCAATGTTGTCTCTATGTAAGAAGTATTAGTCAGACTGAACAAACGAAGTTTGCAAACAAAAGCTTCAAATTAGCAAAAAGTTATGTCAAATTAATTTTTGCAGAATCTTTCAAAATAACAACGGGCACTGCTTGGGAGGCAAAGTTAGATGGACGGAAGCAAAATACAAAATATGATGCAAATCCTTCACAGTTAGCAGATTTAAGTATTGGAATAAATTAAGTAGAAACATGATAGATTCTTCAACTGCAAAACTATAAGTAAAGCTACATGTCTTTCTAAATCATATGCTCTAGTTGCAGACAGAGCTATAGGCCCACGTTAAGCAGGTCAAACAGGATGACCATGATGGCCTATTTGAGCCTTGCATTCTACAAAGAGATGAAAATTAAGTCATTAATTTCTCTGTCACAGCAGAGTTACTCTCTCAAACATGTCATTTTACCTATCAGTTTTTCCTTATTTTTTTATTGATTTAGTTGATTGTTTTGGGTTTTTTCCTCTCCACAGCTATCTTTTTGGGAACTTCATTGTACAGAATGGTCATTAACTGTGATGGAAATGCCAATGTTTCCATGGAAACCTCTGTCCACTACAGAATATACTAGAGCAATATTTGAACCATTTGTCCATTTGATTAATTATGTCTTTGTGCTGAAGGCGTCTTGGCTTGATTGTCTCGTCACGTATTAAAGAAGCTACTGCTCCAACAAATGGAGCTATTGTTTTGGGTCTATTCATCTTGGTACATCCCTGAGAGCTGATAGACATGTCAACAAAACGACTGTCCCTTAATGAGCTGCAGCTTGTCAGAACTGTTTAGGGCTTCATGCTAGGCACAAACTACTGTCATGACAGCTTCAGTTATTATGGCAATGAGTAGGATGTTTATAAAAGAGTCTGTAGAAAAGAATGACCCTGGTTTGATATCACATAGTTCGCAATTATCAGCTATATATACACTGTGATAGATTAATAATAGATTCCAAAGCTTTGAGACAATTTACCGATGAACCAGTTCTTCTGTCACAAAGAAAGAATGTATAAAATATTTTCCCTAATCTCTTTAGCTGCTTTTTAGTAAATACAGAAAACAAAGCCACAAAACAAAACAGAACAAAACAAAATCTCACAGAAAATATCAGCTAGCAATTGCTTGTAATTTTGCTTTGTGGGTAAATCACAGACACTGCAGCTTTCTGTAGTGAGGTAATTTCCATCTCAATTATACTTTTTTAAACTTTAATTTTACCTATTGCTTGTACTGAAAATGTACTAGGAATGACAATTTAAATGCCATATTCATGGTCTAAAAGGAGTATTTTTTTTTCTAAAAAAAGTGTTACGCAAATCTACACAGAATTTACTCTGGTTCTTGCTCAATTTGCATCAACATTTTTGCAATTTTTGTGGACACATCTGTCACTGTGTTGTTTACATTAGTGCATACACAGCTCTAAAATATAAGCAGCTTTGGCAGTATGAGATGTCATACACATACCTGCTTATTTCTGGCAACGGGTTTCACATATTTTGAGTAATAATGGAAATATTAGAAATCTATGTTGATTTTCACAGTGGTCTAGAATTGCACCCACAGAAATGTGCTTCTCTCAACTGAGAAACACACTCAGAATCAACAAAACATGAATTAAGCTTACTTAAACCAGAAGCTAATTATGAAAATCGAGACAGATTTTCTACATATTTTAAAAATGTAGATTTATAATTTTCATTCTTAGATGTTACATTCAATTAACAAACATTAAGAGTCACTGTATATGACATTTGCTTAAAATATTTCCCTGTGCAGCATCAGTGATTAAGCTGTGTCCCTAATAATCACAGATGGAAGTCAGCACCCTGTAGCTACCAACAGCCACATTTAATCAGTTAATAACTGTGGATTAAACTTAATTCAGATTAATTTGTATTAGTATAGAATTTGTAACTCAATTGCTTTCATATTAATTTACATGTTGTCTAGACATGACATCATATTGACTCTTTGTTTGGCCCAAACACTAATTATGAACCATGTAGCTAATGGATGCAAAAATTGCAGTTTAAAAGCAAAACAGAATTTCTGTCTACACCATACCGAAGATAGTTCAATATTGCAGTTTAGAGTTGCAGGCTGGGCATTACCTGAGAATAGCAGTTCTTCATTTGCACTTCAACCTTCTTAAGAAACTATTTTGTTCCTACATGAAAAATGTGGCTACTGGAAAATGAAATTACTATCCTCCATGAAAAACTGTTAGCCTCAAATTTTTCTGGGAAAAGTTCAAAGAGGAAAATGAGGGATTTATAAAACTAAACCAAGCCAAGCCAAGCCAAGCTAAACCAAACAAAACCAAACCAAACCACACCAAGCCAACCAGCCAATGGAAAAAAACAAAACAACCCCCCAGAAAAACCCCATATCAGAAGAAGGGGAAAAAACGTCACCTGCTAACATTAATAACTGTTGTGGTACAAATTGGACTGAACCACTGCCAAGGTTATTTTATCATTTATAATTGTATCTATTCTGGGGTGCCTTTCACATGAACCTGAGCTCAGTTATAATTTCTTGTCATAGTACTTGACTCATTAATTTTCAGAGCATATTTTCAGGTAAGAGAAAAATACTAGTAAACATCCTTGGAATTAATTAGCATGATATTTAATTTTCAGTTATTTTGGTTTAACTAGATTATGTGTTTATATATACACACATGCAAGGTTCAAGTTAACTTAGGATAACTTAGGATAAACTTTACAGTGTATTCATACTTATTTTTATGCTCATATGTTACATAGCAATTTTAAAAAATATGTAAAGCCATTTTTTAAAATTATTTTTTAAAGTGATTTATCCTACTCTGAACATTTGACTTTCTTTAAATTTTAGTTTGTCTGTAGTACCTTCATAAAACCCACCCTGGATTAATGCTTCAAACAAACAGCGAAAAAAACTCAGAATAAGAGGCTGAGTTTATAAATTTGAGCTGAAACTTTGCTATTCCCATCTACCCATTTATTTCAATGGTGGTCAACAGAGCTAATAACTGAGCAACAAAACAAGGCCAAATACATCTTAGCTTTTTTTTTTTTTTTTTTTTTTAAAAAATCTGAACATTCTCCACATAGTTTACATGATTTGAACAAAGGAAAAAAACCACAGTCTTTATGGTTTAAAAAAGCTCCAATAGGCGTTATCCGCTATGGGAAAATCTATGACTCTGGCATATTTTTTAACCGGCTGCATAGCTAATGCTTGACTTGCTCATCTGCGGGGTCGTAGTGTCACCTAGTGGCTTGCGCTGGCCTGGCCACTGATTTTTGTCCCGGGCTGTGCGCTCACAGCAGATCTCTCCTCCGTACAAAACAAACGCCCATTGTAGCACACGCTGCTCCTGAAGCCGCCGTAAATCGTTCAGCAGCATGACACCTCTTTGCACACAGTACGGCAGGGATACAACTTCAAACAAATCCTCCGCAATTAAGACCGCAGTGTGATGGCGGTGGCACAGCTGAGAAGGCAGCGTTTTCAGTCTGTACCTGCAGATTGCAGACGTGTAGACTGAGGATTTGCACTTCTACTAAACACACTTTAGGGTTGAGATATTTGAACCTGAAACAGCAAAGGACATTTATCATTTATGACTTACTGTCACAGGCACATGTTCTGAAAGTATAGAAGGGGTGAACAGGACATACAGATAAGCTGGTAAGATAGTTTTGACATATAAGATCTGTAGTTATAAGATATTTTATTGTCATAAGTAAATGACTAAATTAGTATCTAATGAAGTAGTTATAAAATTATAGAGCTAAATTCAGACACTAAATAAATACGTTTTATCTCCTTTATAGACATAATGAAAAAAATCTTTAAAAATTATAAAATAAAATAATTATCTTAATCTAAAATGCTTTTATTATCTATGAATCTCAAGAAACAGAAATTTTATAGTACAGATGAGTAAAAATACTTAAAGCTTCTTTCTTACTGTCATAAACGAGCTAAGTAAGTCTCAATTAAGCTTTTGTAAATTCATAATGACTTACTGAAAAGTTCTACAAAAAGTAACAGAAAATATTAGAAATTAAAATTATTTCAATGAATATCTGTATTCAAGGCCAATGTTAAGAAATGTTTTAAAAAAAAGAAAAAAGCAGAAACAAATAAAATGGTCTGTAAAATTAAGACCATCAAAATCAGATTGACACTTTGGTACAACGAAATTTTTAAATTTCTTTTTGTAAACAAATAAAACTGTACATCATTGCTTCATTCAATACACTTACATATTTCTAGCAAAGTAGATCATACTCCCTCCCCCCACCATTTTTAAAGTAAAAAACCCCAGTCATCTGGAACAAAACCAGCCAGAAATTTTTAGACCTATACAGAAGAGAGATATTGCAAATCACAATGTTCCATGCATTTCTGCAGCCTATAAAATGCCAATTTCCCCTCATATTAAGAGTTCCTGAAGTTTTTTAAAGAGGTTATTTAACACTAGCAGTGCATATTGATATTGAAGTTAAACTCCACAAAGCAATTGCTAAATTAATACTCCCAAAAGGTCTTAATGTTGTCAGCTTCAATCTTGGTAAGTTAACTGTTTCAGCAGTGTCTACTACTTTCAAACATACAATAATGCTGGAACTCTTCTTAGCATCCTGCTTCTTTCTTGCTTATAGGCACCACAACAGGAGAGGAAGCAGTTTCTACCTGATTAATTAAATGTGAGAAAAGACGTCCCAGATGCTACTGAACTGCTCTAAAGATATCATTTATTTACTGTCTTTACTTCTGCTTTTTATATGGATGATATTAAATACCTCTCTTTTCAGTGGTCTGGTCTTAGCATCTGCTAATGGTTTAGTATAAATATAATGATTTACATTAAAACAGGTGTATTTCTTGAACAACTTTATGAACTAAAGGTGTGGAGATAACCTCCAGCTTGACATTGGCATCATAGCTTGGAGATATATTTTTTTATATTTCCATATCTTCATAAAAACCAATGAGTTTTTATGAAGATATGGAGTTTTTTATCGTCATAAAAACAAATGAGTTCACATGCTTCCAGTTTCCCTCTAATCGCATTGTTACAGGTATTGACAGTGATCAAGATGTGGTAAGTCATACCCAGCTGTTATGGCCAGGCTGAGGTCAGAAAACACACCCTCTACTAGCCAAAGGAAGCAGAGGATCAAAGGGCAAAGCTAAGAACATCATATAATAGTAGGCTTATGCTTGGAAGTTTATGAATCATATTGGAAACAGTATTAGAGGAGGGACCAAAATGTGAATATCCAAACTGAATATGCTGGACACTGGAATTCTTTGAATTCTCTCCAATGAAACCCTTAGAATACCAAAGCCTTGAAAAGATGAGAGCTTTGATAATTTGCTTTAGTTAAAAGCAACAGGTAAGATCTTCACACCGATAATACCAACCAGATTCACAGCAACACACCTGGCCTCCTGGGAAGCTGGCTGTGGGGACAACAATCTTGACTCTGCAAGGAATGTCCGAGATTGTAATATCTTGACTCATCAACAAGGAATGTCCAAGGTGACAGTGTCGGACTGCAGATTTCTTGTAAAAAAATTTTGAAGAGCTGTGGCAGTAAAACTTTTCTCTGGGAAATATAAATCTTTATTGTAACATTTTCTGGGATGTAAAGGTTTCACTTTTTTCTCATTATTCTAGTCTACAAGACCTATATCTTGGCAATGCAGCCATCTTCATTCTGCAGGGTCACATTCCTCAGCTGGAGAAAGCTAAAGAGCTGATGGTGAACAAAAAACCACAGGAACTCGTTTTGAAATAACAGGGAAGAAGTTTGTTCTTGGAGCCACATGACATCTCACTGTAAAATTATACTGACTACCCATGATACAAGGATTTGCAGAAGTTTTCTATAGGAAGACTGTTTATTACCCTTCTTCACTGGTTTGCCATCTTTTTCACAACATGCCAGCGGCAGTGAAACACTGAGTGGATATCCAAACTTGAATGATATTAGCATGAAGCTGAGCACTGAAATCAACTCCACCAGGGCTTCCAACTGCATCTTAGGAGCTCTGTCACTAGTGTGAGAAGGCTCTCACAAATGAATTTCTGATATTTCTGCCTTTGAGAGAAGAGGAACACAAAGGAAAAGGCAGCCTTGAATGGAAGGAGCTCTACAAGTTAAACTTTGCAGGTTTCTAGGTTATAAGACACATGAGCTGGCACAGGGACTCTTCTGGGTCAAAGCAAACCTGATTGCAGCTACGCACATTGTGCTGCCCAAAGCCCAGATCTTCTCTTTTTAAAGAAGATGCACAGACGTGAAGACCTTTGGCAGTTTTTTCCTTCCTGCAGATAACGTACAGGTAAATCTCTGTCTTAGTGGATCTGCAGAGCTTCTACCAGCCCTGCACCTCAGACTGTGCAGTGAAAACCATAAAGAAACAGAACCTCCACTGTGATGGAGAATTTCTTCACTGAGATACAGCCACTGTCTCAGTAAGGATGAGTATCATTGGTCTGCTTTCCCGGGCTCTTCATCTGCATATCTGCAGGGGAATTGTGCTTGCAGTACCTAAGTTCTGCCTATGTTTCAAGGGAATAATATATATTCAAATAAGCAAACACTAAAAAGCAACTGCTTAGGTCCCCATGACAATTGTTACATTTAGTAACTGCACTCTTCACAGGTATCTATACTTGCTAGCTTCACTTGAAAAGTTCCCCATTGTTTAACACTGTTAAATCTTCATTTGGTTTCCAATCTCTCATGAAAAGAATCATCTGACATCTTTCTTTTTCAGATCAGGGACTAGTTTGAAGGTCTCACATGACAACTCTGACTCTCTCCACAGGCCTGACTAAATCTGTGATCAGAAGGCCACAGCATTTAGTCTTCTTCAAAATGAGAATGTGATGGGGTTTGGGTTTGGATTTTGGTGTTTGAGGGTTTTGTTTGTTTATTTGTTTTCCCTTTGGAACATGAAACCACATCATATTTTTATTTATATTTTTTTGGTATCTTTTGAAAAACAGTGCTCTGATTTCCCGTTGACGTGTGATCTGAATTTGATTGCAGCTTCAGCTGCAATACAGTTATTTGAATGCACAGAGATATGAAATACAGCTGGTAATTGCCATTTTATAACTGATAAATTATTTAGAGCATTATTTCCCATGAGTTCTATCCACCACACACAAGCTATCCTGGTGTAGATTCTTCTAGTATGTGCTCTCAGAATTGCACTGTTCTGTGTAAAATACCACTATAAACACAATCAGAATCTCTGACTATGGTGATTTCCACTCCTAGATCACCACCCCAACAATTAAGCTAAAAACCTTCTAGCCCTCTTTCCCTTGCTCAGGGTCCATAAACGTGTTTCACTTCATACCAAAGTTTAAAGAATTTCTCTCCAAGGATACTCAGCAATTCAAGGGAGATAGCATTTGCCCAAATAAACAGAGGTCTGAAACTCTGCTCAGAATTACAATGAATTTGCACTTTGGCTTCCCACCTCATCTCTACTTCATCGAATCTTTTCTGAGTACTGCTTAAGTAGTAGACTTCATTTACATTTATATATATGGTTCTTACCTTATCATAATCTTTTCCATCTTCATTCTCCTCTCTACAGAAAATATTCCCTTAACTACATTTCCATCAGAAAACAAGTCTTTACACTGTTTAGTATGTTATTAATCTTGTCCTGTAGAACTTCACTTCTTACTTGAGGTTCCCATATGTGCAGTAAAAATACACACGAAACTATGTTATTTATTTACTTGAAACACAATGCACATGCATTTACAGATATAAACAGACACAGAGACATATATTTTTGCAATCAAATCTTCGTGATTGCATCTTAAATAAAAATGCATAAAAATGTCCCCAAATTAACCTCTTGAATTGGTGACAGTTAAATCATTTTCACAGTGGAGCAAAACGCAACTCACCAAGAGGGAAAGGGTTGCCTCAGAACTAAGGACTTTTTTGTTTTGTTGTAAAAAGGCTGTATAGTTGTGATAACATTTTTTAAACTGTGAAATATGTAATTTTTTAAATATATGTGCATAATACACATATGGCATGTTTTATCTGTCATACAATTTTTTCTGAGGAAGCTGCGTGGCAACTACAACTTCAACTCGGTGCAAAAACTGCTTTTATCACTTTCTACTCTGATATTGCAGAAAGGTATTTCAGGGACACTAAACTGTATTTATGTGCCTGACTTTCTCCAGCCAAATGTCCTACTTTCAAATTCAGTATATGACCAGCCTAACCAAACAAATCCCACGGGATTTACACCTGCTAGTAGATTAGTATTTTGGCTGATTTTCAAACTGATACACAATGAATAAGAAGACTGAATGAAGCTTTCCTTTACAGTTGTGGGAAGGGAGTTGGGAAGCCACGGGGAGAGAGGCAGAGGAAAGACCATAGACTCTGTGTTTGGAATTCCTTTTTCACCACCAAGTGTAGCATCAGGGGAAAAGACTTTAAATGCCCTTCAGCAAAAACTGGCAAGTATGGGAGACAGGATCCTTTTGCTCACATCTTCCACAGTAAGATGCCTGCTATCTCTTTCCCATAGCTGTCAATGTCAACTTTGATCATTAATATATTATCTTGGCAGAGAAATAATCTAACCTCAATCCTTAAAACTTTGTGCTTACACTGTGCACATTTTCCTTATGCTGTCTCAATATTCTAACCCAGCTACACTGTGTTTAATAAAGTACCTTAATTAAATCAGCTCTTCTTCTGACAGAAATGCTAAGAATCAATCAAGAGCCATTTGATTTTCCTTATATTAACATATCATTTTCTCGTATAGTTTCTTGAAGCGGAATTTCTAAAGAGTTTTAATCTACTTTGAAATCATGATTAAAATATTTCACTTACAGGAGCATTCTGCTATTAGTTTGTTGGTGGATCTTCCAGGATATTCTGGAAGGGTATATGTTTACACTGATAGCACAGATGTAAAAGCACAGCCAGAAATGACCATGGATTAATTTATGTTATAGGAAGCATAATCTGGTATAATTAAGCCTGTCTAATGCTTTCCATTTAAACCTCATGGTTTACATATCTTGGTCAGACTTCAGGTTTTTGGGTTAAAACTCTCCATGCTGACTGTCTGCCTTAGGCTGACCTTTTCTCAGTGTCTGCAAAACCAGATTAGTCATTCCTCAAAACACAATTAGGAAACAGTTCCTCCAGTTTAGACGGTTTTATGTGTGTTTTGAAACAAAAACAGACGTATGCTTTGGAAAGGAATCAGCTATCCTTCAGAGGGTCACAGAAGCATAAGTCTAGCACTCTAGCAATTTTTATCTCTATTAAACAGATAATTTTGAGGAAAATATCTTCCTCAAAATCTGGTCTCCTAGTTGGAGTCCAGCCCAGTGATGTGCAATTGAAATCCTTTATGTAAGAAATTAGGAAAAAAGTGCCTGCCTGGCTGGTGGTAGTCTATACTGAGGAAGCTTTCATCAGTTCCCTGGTGAGTGGCACTTTCCATCTCAACATAGGATTTTACATTGACAAATTTTATTCTTACGAGTCACCAGTAATAGCGAAAATTTCTTCTATTTTCTCTGTAGAAAATACGTTCCATTATGAAATTTTCAGGGATCACTCTTCAGAAATCTCTTACCTTATCTCAAGGTACGGGTATGATTTACATTAAGTCAAGGTAAATCACAAAATTTTGAAATATCTGTCAATTAATATAGCAGAAAATTCTGTTATAAATAAGCAAATACAAAGAAATTAAGGAAGGAATTCAGCAATTCAAAATAATCCAAATGCCACTTGTTAAATCCATCAATAGCTTGACAAAGTAACTACTACATTGAACTGATATCAGGAGATTTGAAACATGCAATGAACACACAACAATCTTAGTAAAACTTAGTAAAACAAGGGATGCAACAATTTTTTAATGCGGCATTAACACAGGAATATACTCACATCTAAGTTTCTTCTACAGAAAGAACCCAATGAGCTAGAAAGCATGTAAAAAATGTATAGAGGTTAACATGGTACACTCCATAAAATGTAACTGCAAAAAAATTTTGAAAAAGAAATATGAGGAAAAGATATCAAAATTAAGTGCCAAGGAAATATGATGGTGAACTGGTCAATTGAGCAGTTTTTGTCTTAGAATATCTTGGCACAATGGATTTTAAAATGGGAAAATCCTGAGGTGCTGTCAGACAACCGGACTGTTTCCTATCTATTGTCAAAAAAGGCTCTTTCAAACAAAATTCTTAGAGGTTTTCTGAGCACCAGTTCTCCAGTGTAGAAGTAATTGTCAAAGTGAACTCCAGTTTATTAAAAAAACTTTCTGGTCTCTTTTAGCTTATGTTGTAGAAGAACTTTATGAAACTTGGGTTTGTTGCTAACTGGTATTTTCTTTACAGATACTGCCAATTAAAGTAATAGACAAAATACTGGCTTTCAAGAAGCTACATTATCAAATGGCTCTACAATCCCATTTACTATGAAGTTATCTAATTATGTTCAGCTAGGCTTAATGTCTTAGGAATCTTAGATTGGTGCTCATTAATTTTACCATAAATGTTCATTTAAAATACCCCAATCAAATAAGGGTGGGAATGAGGGGTGTTTGTGTGCTCAGGAAGCTGGAGGATAAAACTTGGAATCATTCCAAAAAATGGTAGATTTACAGAAGAAATTCATCTTGGGTATCAATAGGTTAATGCAGTCACCAACAAGGAAGTCACTAAAGCTCCGTCAGATGTGGTCAAAGATGGTAGATGTTACATGAGGAAACTTAATGCATAGGTTGAGTCTTGCACCAAATGACCCAGAAGTTCCCTCTAAATATAAGCTCTTTGAACTGTGAAAATTGTAATAAGTGGTGGCACTTGTGGAATTCCTTCCTGCCATGAAGGATAAATTATTATATAAAGGCTGTCACACGCGATACGTCATCTACAAATTTTTTGAGTTCCTACTGCAGCTGCCATTTGGGAAAAAAAACCCACCAAATCAACAAAGAAAACTTTCCTAAAAATACAGGAAAAAACCATAGAGCTACTTGGCATAATAGAAATTCATCCGAAGGCTCTCTATGAGTATCATCATTTTTGTCATATTTGCCATTGGTGATCTGAACATCCTTAGGACACCAAAACTCGTGAAAGAAAAGCCATTCTACAGTTAAGTGGAAAAGCATATATTCCTGGCAAGATTTGCTTCATTCTGCTTACTAAAAGGTAATAAAAAGAGGACTGGGTTAACACTAAGATTTTGGTCCACTTCTCATAACTGACAAAAGTGAAGGAGATGGTGTAATCTAGATAAGTCCTTGAATTCAGCAACATTTTAAAAATGCCAACATATTTATCATATATTTTCTAGCAGAGTCTTCAAGAATGGAACAGAGTTCGGAGGCTGTATCCACTGATGTTTCAGCTCACTCATTCCCAGTTTTCCCCCCCTACCCCACCATCAACCCCAACCCATTCTATTTTGCAGGAAAACTACAACACTAAAAATATTGAATAAATCTAATATTTTCTCAGTTAAATACTATCTTAATTAAAGAAAGAACAAGCAATTGCATACTTGATACCTACATAAGATTTCTTAGGAGTTGTACTGAAATGGAAATTCCTACCTGACTTTTACACAGTTATTGCAATTCCTGGTCACATATGATCATATCATAGTGACAGAGCATTCATTACAGTCATTCTTTCTGTAATGTAATTTTCCAAAATCATTAAGAATAAGATACTGCATAGCTGATGTCTGACAAAAGGTCAGACTTGTTATACTAGAGAGAAGCCACAAAGCTCATAATAGTTTATCAGCATTCAATAAAATACGATTTATCTATTGCTCTATTACGACAGATTTTATATATCATAAAATTACATTGATAATGTAGAAAATATACTTTAAAATATGCCTTATCTTCACCAGCTCCTTTAGCAGCAGAATAATTATATAAGATTGCCAACAATTTAATTAATCTCACCACGCACATATAGCAGACATTGTATCTACTATATAACAACTGTGTATATTATATATTATCCAATATGTAATAGGATCTGTATATATAATTTTGTTAAAATTAGCCATTAAGTTTCCAATACTTAGAGGAAAGGAAGATGTTCTAAAAATTGTGGTCTGAATCATTCTAATTGCTATCCATTATTGTTTGGGTTTTTTCTACAGCATGTGATATGGATGAGTGATAAGAAAATATGAGGTACTGACATATGTTCTTTACTTTCCTGGGCATTATAACATTTACAATTTTCTGTAACTAAAAAAAGTCATTTTGAAGCGAGAAAAGTTCAAAAATTAGTAAGAGATTCTATTTTTAAACTGACAGGTTTAAAGCTATTTCTTTTTTGCTCACATAAAAGTAGTATGAGAGAGGTGTATACTGTCTTCTTCAGTTATTAAAGGAAACAGCACAGATCAATCTTTTCTGATGACTAAAACAGAAAGACTTAAGACAAAATAATGTAGTTAAAGCTCATGTTTAGCTTTAATGGCATACAGCCATCAGTGGGCACCATATTGTTAATGTTGTCATAAATTTAGTCTGAAGGTTATTATTTATGCAAAAAAAAATTGCATTGAGAACCAAATTTCAGTCTTTTTTTACTACTGTTAAGCATTTTTAATACTGCTTGTTGTAGCTGTAAGAGCTACAAAATAAAATCAGTAAGAAAAATTAATCAATTTTGATTGGTAGCAGTAGTTCAAAGCAGTATTAATGGAAAATCCACAACAGTATCACAGCATTTTTATCTTTGAATAAGTACTTGTAAAATGCTCCATCAAAACACACTAGCCAGTAAAACCACAACAATGCAAGCGTATAATCTGGAATTTCACCATTTATATCAGAAACATAGTTGGTAAGCCATCACCAGTTGTCCTTATTTTTCTTCATTTCATTCATTCATGCTTTGTCACTCTTACTTCACATTAATTTTATTGAGGTTTTGTCCTTTTTCTCTACTCTGTCTACTCAAAATAAAAGATTTCTTCTTTTTCTCTTGCTTTCTGTACCTTCTCTTCTCTGGTTCTCTCTTTGCATTCCTCTTGTTTCACATCTCTCCCATTCCCCTGACCTCTAACAAGGTTTTTACTACCTTGTTATGCACACACAAACACCCACATACACATTTCAGGATTGTTGTGATAAGTTGTCAAGTCATCTTTTATTATATCCAAAGTGCAAGTACTCATGGTAAGTAATTTTAAATGGAATTTCTTCTTGAAAGAACATAATCCAAACATGCTTTGACTACAATTGTGAGCCAGTGGGCAAGAAATCTTCATTGTTTAGTCTACAGTGCCATCATATGGTACATCTCTCTCCATTAACTAATGTACCTAGTAGGAAATACCAAGCCCGTTTTTTCATCTCTAATGATGTAATTCACTAATATGTATATGAATCGTGCTTTAATTTATATGAGATATATATTTTACCCTCTGTATAATATGACTCAATATCCCTTTCATATTTATAGCGGTACATAACAGAAAGCCTTCATGATAGGAAAATTCTATCCTGGGTTTACAGCTTCTGTCATATCACTTAGCAACTAGCCGTGTTCAAAAAAAGATTTTTTTTCCCTATAAACCATCTTGGACTCCATGATCAAAAACACCAACAGATTTTACCCACTGCTTATCTGTTGGTGGTCATTATAGCTGTATATTTATTATCATACTGCGAGGTTGAAGACACTGCAAAAAACAAGCATGCCAGGTGGACAATAATAGAGCAGAAAAGAGGAATAAAGCAAAAACAAACAAAATCAGATTAAACTGCCTTTTCTAACAGTATCAAATGAGTATTGCACTGTCAGTCATGCACAGCATTCAGTCATCTTTCCAGGACTGCTTATGTGGAGGAAAGCAGGATTAAAGTCTTAACATGTGGTAGAATCCATTCAAAATGAATTATTTATTTGAAGCAAAGTATGCCAGTATTTCACATGGTTAAATTAAAACTTGTCATTTGAAAATGAATGCAGTACTGAAGTAGAAAATTCAGCACAGAATGATGGACCAGCCTTATTGCAAGACCTTGTGACACTAAGAACTTTTTCCACTGAGATAAACAGTCCTCTTTTAATGGCACACGGACCCTTTAAATTTGTCTAAACTATAATAATGAAATTAATGTTTTAAAGAATATTAAAAAAAAAGAAAATTCAACTTTTTATTAAGTAATAATATTGTCTGGATCTCTACCTACTGCTTTGTGCTTTTTGGAATACTTTTCAAGCTTTGAAGAAAGTTTGCTATTTATCTGTTGCTAGCTATTCACTGTGAACTGATGAACCATAGAAGATCTGGGCAATTTACATCAATGTAATCCACCTTCCTCTTCCTCAAGTTTCTCGCTGAGGAGTAATCTTCTCTTCTGGCTATTTGGTTGGCCAGATGAACTACTACAGTTACACACAAGCTACTCTCAGGTTTTTTCTTTTTCCTTATATGTGTCAGGTTCTGTAAGTCACATTCTTTAATACGTAACATTCTTTAACAGAAGTATGTGTTATAAAATTCTATGTTGCTTACATGATTCATACATGTGGATGGTATGGTCACTGCAGCCATATCCAGTTTAGCGAAAAATAAATACTGTATGTTATTTTATTTCTTTATTATTTCTTTAACTTCTAAATAAAGCAGCAAATAACACATGTACAAAAAAATATTTTAAAATCCCTTAAGCTACAGGTTTTGTCTTGCCATTCAAATCAGTTCAGGTCCTGTTCTATCAGGAAATGTAGAGACAGAAATGTAATGATTTTCCTGCATCATTTTTGAATGGTAAATTATTCTCATAAAATGCATAAGCCAGTGATCAATTTTACATTTTATTTTATAAGAAAAAAAAGTAATTATAGCATTGATCTGTTTTCAAATTCTGTGTAGACTGTTCTTTTCCACACATAGTCTTTATAAAATTTTTCAAAATATAGATATTTTCATGTCTTTTTGCATTTGCTTAAAGGAAAAAAAAATAGGCAATGATACATATTATGTGTTTGTTAAATTTTATTTGGAAAAAATAGGCATGTGGCCATAAACTCACATGAGTGATTTGAACTAAGCTATAGGGCAAGAACACCAGTATATTGTGTGCTAAGCTTCCATATTCACTTAGATTAAAAATTAAAAAGAACAGCAATTCCTAGCTCTGCAAATATAAACTGGCAAGTTTTTAAACTACAAGTTGTAGATATGTCTAAATTTTGAAACTTGTACAAACGAGAATTTCTGGCTGTAAATCCATGTTATCAGTGATTCTTGGAACCTGGTTAGGAAATTATGTTTGTACTTATGCGCTCACTGAATGCAAACCATCTGAGTTGGATTCATTAGTGCTATAATTCAATAAGTTTTATTCCTTCTTGACTGTTAGTGAAGCCATAATAAACTTTCAGAGAGACATTTGAATCCTGTATACTTTTGCCCCAAAGATTTTGTGAATTTGAATCATTACATAATTATAAATATCTTTAAATAAATGTGGTTATCTCTGACTCCATTGAATTCCCTGTCAGAACCTTAGCTGAATGTCAATTGTAACATAAACATATAAAGTTAACTTTTATTTCTCACTGATATTGCTAAAATATAATCAAGACAATTTTTAGAAATCTGGTAGGGGTATTTGCTCCCAGACAGAATATTTTTCTGCAGGCTTCAGCCTGAAGCAGAATTTTTATGGCAGATTTCTGAAAACAGAAATTTCTAAGAGAACTGCTGACACAACCTTCGCTCCTACATAGTACTGTGAACTTGCCACCGCAATAATTAAGCAATTAGACATGACAGAGAGTGTGAGTTTCCTGAGATAATCACACCCTTGGGGTATCAGAAGTCATGGTCCAGAGATAAGTGGTTTTAATCCCCCAAGGGTGTGATTATCTTATGATAACCACACCCTCTGGAGGAGATTTATAAGTTGCATAAAAATCTTCAGTGTAAAGTAAAAGTGCTGGTATTGCAAGAGTAGGAAAAAGTCTGGATATAGAGAGTGCTATGTGACTTCCTCAAATTAAGGATGAATTGCAATACACAACACCAGTTCATACAATTACCCATCAGTCCAATCCATTTTACTGGAGAGTATATCTAAGAATTTGGGTTGGAAGAATCATGGATATATGTACAGACTGGGGAATGGGAAGTTGAAAAACAATGCCGTGGAAAGAGTCAAGTTAAACATGAGCCAGCAGTGCCCTGGCACCCAGGAGGGCCAAGCATGTCCTATGGTGCATTATGCCCAGCATGGCCATCCTGGCAAGGGAAGGGATTGTCCCGCTCTGCTGTGCACTGAGGTGGCCTCACCTCAAGTGCCAAGGGCAGTTTTGGGCACCACAATATAAGGAAGACATGAAACTATTAGAAAATGTCCAAAAGAGGGCCATGAAGACAATGAAGGGCCTTGTGGGGAAGCTGTATGAGGAGTGGCTGAGGCCACTTGGGGTTTTAAGCCTGAAGAAAAGAAGTCTGAGGGGAGACCTCATCACAGTCTGGAACCTCCTTTTGAGGGGAATAGGAAGGGCAGGCTCTGATCTCTTCCTCTGTGGTGAACAGTGACAGAGTCAAGGGAATGGCCTGAAGTTGTCAGGAGAGGTTTAGGTTGGATAGTAGGAAAAGATTCTGCTTGTGTTTGGGCACTGGAACAGACTCCCCAGGGATGTGGTCCCAGCACAAAACCTGACAGGGTTCAAGAAGCATTTGGATGATGCTCTCAGGCACATAGTGCTATTCTTGGGAATGGTGCTATGCAGGGCCAGGAGTTGGACTTGATGACTTATATGGGCCCCTTTCAACTCAGCATATTCTGTAAGCTATTGTAGTCTTTCACCAACATTTAATGTAGCAAATGCTGCTTTGAAACTTGTGAGATGATCTCAAAACTAGAAATGTAATCTCTGTTTGAGACTGCTCTACTTCCATGTTATGACAAGAATGGCCTTTCAAAATGTTATTTGCAATTCCATCTTGAAATGCATGCACTGCACAAAGTAGCAAATAAAATGTCATCTCATATTTACTTCTGAAAGTCATATTGGATGCTCAGGAGTGATGCTGGGCTGCAAAGGGAATAAATTCCTCCCCATGAGTTGATTTCAAGCAAAAGTGAAAAATCTAGTTACTTGATATCCTACAGTTGTCAGATATTAAAACAGCTATTATTCACATTGCCTTTTCCCTTCAGCAGTATAATTTGAAAACAAAGGTTGCCTTCCCTTTCTGTTGTGATGAGACCATCACTTATTTGTAAAGGACACCTGATGATGACACTGCTCCCACTTACTTCCCCTGAAATGGCATTCAGCATTTGCGAACACTGATGTTTGGTTAATCAAATCAAGATGTTTTGGAAATGACTTCTGCACAGTTCCAAATGCGGTTAAACTAACTGATGTATGTACGTTCTTTGGCTTACAGGAGCCCTACATATAGAGATCTTGATGGCACCTGCAGTGCATTAGGCATTGAGGTTTCTTCTGTTTTACATTACACTTCTACACAATAAAATGTTGTGTACAGTTATTCCACCATGACATCAGGATAATGAAAACATCATACACTCGCAATCAGTTATCAGGTACTTTTTCTTTGTAATATTTAGCATTAAGGTGTTGAAATTCCAAAGACTGACAAAAATTAACTGAAAAGTTTTGAGTATTGGTCAGGTTCAACTTCATTTTATTGTTCCATCACTGTAATTTAATAAAAACAAAAGTTTCCTGCAAGGAAGATCTTTATACTTGTAGCTAGTCTCAAAGTTTTCTGTCATGTATTTATTGGAGAGGTCAATATTGGTAGAAGCCTGGGCTGCAGTGATTGTGCCTTGGTGAAATTCATTATCTCAAGAGATATATGCCAAGCAAAAAGTAAAGTCAAGACCTTAAACCTTGGGAAAGTAGTCTTTCAGTTGCTTAAGGGGCTGGTGGATGGGACAGACGTTCTGCAAAATTGCCTTCAGGAATAAGAGCAGAAGAGATCTGTCAGATGTTTGATGACATTTTTCTTAGAGCACAAGACCTATGCAAGAAATCAGGCAGGAATAATTGGAGACCAGCATAGCTGAATAAAGATCTTTCTGTTAAGCTGAAACACAAGATGAAAAAGGATATGCAGTAGAAGCAAGGACACACATCCTTGGAAGATTATGGGGATATGGGTTGGGAGTGTAGGCATGAGACTGGGAAAGCTAAGGGACAAATCTAGCTGTAACTAAGCTTGGCAGGGGATATGAAAAGTAGTAAGTGCGTCATACAGGTACATTAGTCAGAAAAGGAAGACAAAAGAAATTGTACCCCTATAAAACAGGGGATCTGATCACAGCTGACATAGGGAAGGCTGAAGCATTCAACAACATTTTTTTCATTTTTCACTGGAAATGTCTCTTCTTGTATCTCTTGGGACCTTCAATCTCAGGGCAGAGACTGGACTAAAGAAGTCCAGTCCCTCTCATCATAGGAGAAAATCACCTTCAAGTAACCTGATGTGATCCGCTGATATGCATCCCATTGTCCTGAGGGGATAGGCTGATGTTGTACTTAAGCCACTCTTTGTTGTATTTGAAAAGTCATGGTAGGTGGTGAAGTCCAGAGTGACTGGAAAAAGGGAAATATCCTGATTAATTAAAAAAGGATAGACAAGAGGATCCTGGAAAATAGTGACCACTCAGCCGGATAGCCACAATTAAAAAGTTACTATCAGCAACTCAGTGTACAAACGGAACTCATTAACAGCTGAGTTGTTGCTGAGTTGGCCCCAGTATGCCCCTCAGGGATCCATAGTGGGGCCAGTACTGCTCAATATTCTATTCATTGCATAAATAGTGGATTGAGTGCAGTCTCAGCAAATTTGTGGATGACAGCAAGCTGAGTGGTGCAGCTGATCAATTTCTGGGAATAGATGCTAACCAGAGAAACCTTGAAAGGTTTGAGAAGTGGGCCCATGTGAACCTTAAGAAGTTCAACAGAGCCAAGTACAAGGTCTGGCATCTGGGTCAGGACAATCTCCATTATAAGTACAGGCTGTGGGATGAATGGATTTTGAACAGCACTGCAGAGAAGGGTCTGGGAATATTGGTGGATGAAAATTAAACAGAGGTTGCCAATGAGAGCTTTCAAGACCAGAAAGTCAATTAAATCCTGGGCTGCATGAAAAGCAGCTTGACCAGCAGGTTGAGGTAAGTGATTCTGCCTCTGTAATCACTTGTTATGAGACTCCACCTGGGAGTACTGTGTCCAGTTCTGGAGTCCTCAGAAAGACATGGACCTGTTAGGGTGGGTCCAGTGGAGGACAACAAAAATGATCAGAGGTCTGGAATAGTTATCCCATGAAGAAGGGCTGAGAGAGAAGGGATTTTTCAGCCTGGGGAAGGGTCCAGGAAGATATCATTGCAGTCTTTCAATAATTTGAGG
The DNA here is from genome assembly GCA_013398955.1 of Callaeas wilsoni. Lineage (NCBI taxonomy): Eukaryota > Metazoa > Chordata > Aves > Passeriformes > Callaeidae > Callaeas > Callaeas wilsoni. Next base: position 40,242 of record VWPU01013493.1, read on the forward strand.
CAGTATACAGGAAAGATGGAGAGGGACACTTCATCAGGGAGTGTAGTGATAGAAAAAGCAGTAGCAGTTTGAAAATAAAAGTAGGTAGATGTGGTTTTAAGGAAGATATTCTTCATTATAAGGATGGTGACACACTGGAATAGATTGCCCAGAGAAATTGTTCATGCCCCATTCCTGGAGCTTTTCAAGGACAAAGTGGACAGGGCTTTGAGGAGCCTGATTTAGTGGAAGGTGTCCCTGCCCATGGGAGGTGGGCTGGAACTCTGATCTCTTCCAATCCATACTATTCCATGACTCTGTGGTTATTTGAACTATACATGAATGACATGGCAAAGACCTTACAAAGACCATGTTGAACTTTCAAGATTATGTTTGTACTTTGCTAGCTGCTATTTTTAATTTATTCATACGATATTTTAAGACTACACCATGATTGCTCAATGTTTTACTTTCTGTATAAACTGAGTAAGTGTGAAGTAGAATGTTACAGAAAACATGAGAAGGGAAGTAAGAATTGTTATTCTTATGTGTTGCAGTTTAACCCCAGACAGCAACCAAGCACCACACAGACTCCCCCTCGTAGGATGAGAGAGAGAATCAGAAGCGCAAAACTGAGAAAAGTAGTAAGATGAGATAAAGACAGTTTAATACGTAAAGCAAAAGCCACATGTGCAAGCAAAGCAAAACAAGGAATTAATTATCCCATGGGCAGGCAGGTGTTCAGGAAAGCAGGGCTCCATCATGCATAATGGTGACTTCGGAAGGCAATGTCTTCACTTCGAACATCCTTCTCCGAACATTCTACTTCACAGAGTTTTTCATTCATGAACATGACATCGTATGGTCATATGCAATATTCCTTGGGTCATTTAGGGTCACCGGTCACAGCTGTGTCTGTTCCCACTATCCTTATACCACCCCAGCCTCATCACTGTTGTACGAGTAAGAAACAGAACATCCTTGAATTATCAACACTGTTTTCATCACAAATCTAAACCACAGCCCCATACTAGCTACTGTGAAGAAAATTCACTCTATCCCAGCTCACACTAGCACATCATTTAGTAATATGGAGAAAGAAAGGGTAGAGCAAACTGGACAGTCTTCCCAAGTCATTACAGAGTTCATTAGAGTTCTGAAGCCTTTTAATATCAGTTTACTCTGTTTATTTTTTTTGTTGTCAAGGTTATGTCCACTTATGTTCTTGCTGAGTTATAATACAAGATTCATTACAGGATGCAAGACCATGGGTAATTAGAAGCAGAACTGAAAACTCTGTAACAGATTTCTGTAGTTCTTATGGTTTGGTTTTCAATGGCATTAAAAATCCAGGGATTTTTAATCAGAGGAAATTAAAATCATCAAGGAAATTAAAATTTATTTGTAGAGTTTAGGCAAAGCATAGCATAGCACAATGTCTGCTAGATTACTTCTTACTTACCACTCCATAAAAATAGTATATCTGGACATGAACAATGATTTGGGGATCCATAGATTTGTACTTTTTCTATGTAGCTTTGGTAGCTTATGTATATTCTAAAAACTTTAGGATTTGGAAATTGGAATGGAGGAGAACTACCTCTTCAAAACACATCCGTGAATTTACAATTACCATACAACTCCATTCTGAACTCATTTGTGCAGTAGGAGAGCACAGAAAAAAAGAGAAACTAGGATTCCCTTTTAATTTTAGACAAAAAATGACATATTCACTTAAAGTTGATCAGCTCTTAGGCAAAGATTTCTAGTCATTAAATAAAGTTATTCTTTTTTAATGGATGGATAACAACATTTTACTGGTGTTTATAAACAGGATAAATTTTCTGAGCTGTAGGATATTTTTTAACTCCCTTATTACACCATGTCTTACACTACAATTTCCTTCACATCACCTTGCAAAACTTGTACAGAACAACTCACCAGTGTCACTGCAAAGAAGGGAAAAGACAACAAGCTGAGTGATGATAAAATGAAACTCTTAATCAAACTTCACTGTAGGTATAGCTTTAGCCCTGTAGAAGCATAGCAAGCTGATCAGCGTGGCAGTCAGTCAGCATTTTCATAGAAAAACAGACATGCTTTAGTAGAAAGGCAGGAATCTTTTTCATATTAGTAGTTAAACAGAAAAGCCTCATAGAGTTCTGAAGTTATGAAAATAGTGGTAAAGAAAATATTTTAGGAAATATTAGTAAAACTTTTCATAATTTTTCATCCATATTCTCAGGAAACCTGAAAAATTATCTACTAATTTTACTTCTAGACAAAGGTCACGCTCTTTTAGTTCTCTCATTTCTCACTGTACATGTCACCATAAGGTCTTTCCTGTTTCCAGCGGAAATGGTATATATTTAATTAAATTTGAAGTTTTTGCTCGCATTGCTTTTTGGTTTATTTTTGGTTTCTTGGTTTTTCGATTTTTCTTGGAGGTGGTCAGCCAGATTTCACACGCAGGTTTTGTCTAAATCCTTTTTACTTTCTGCACTAAAACTGTTGGGTTGCATACTTTCCTATCCTTCCACTCAACTGTAAATTCCAAGTAGACTCCATATTTTCTAACCCTTCTAATGCACACATCTGTATCTTGTGCTTTCCTCTTATCAATGTAGTTGTGACCCCTACAGATTTTAATAAAGCAAAGATAGGAAAATTAAGTTGCTTGTTCTTTTTTGTCTTTTGAATGAATTTTTTTCTATCTAAACTGAAAAGATGTATATTTTTTTAAATTTGGAAATTGTAGTAGGAAACAGACTTTGGCTAAAATGTAAGAGAAAGATATGGAAGTAACATGACAAACCGTAGAGAAAACCAAATATTTTGATCAGCAGTATATTTTATTTAAGTTTTAGAAGCCAAAGCAGAAGGAAACCTTCAGCTGAAGGACAAATTTTAAAATTTCAGAGACAGATATATTTTAGAAGTATTTTTGTTTAAACTTCAGTATAACCTGCCAGTTATCTGAAACCAGAAGAATTAACAACAAAGGCAGACATGCCTACGAATCTTTATCATATTGGAATTTATCACATTGAAACAGAAGTAACTCTCATGCTCAAGAATGGTCATTAATTTGGAATTTTTTCAGAATGACCACTCTACACTTAATGAATACAATGTTTATTTAGTTCACAACTCTTCTCAAAAAATAAAATCAAGATGTGATCAAAACTTGCTTTGAGTTCTCCTTCCTTTACTTTCCCACTTCCTATACGGTACTTCATTAAGGATAGACTTATTAAATAAAGTCCAGTTCAACTCCATACACCTCTCAATCAAAAGAAATCAAACTGTTCAAATTAGGATGGTTTTTAATATCCCTTCTGAAAGATGGATGAAGCCTTTAAAGAAAAAGGGATAAAGTCTTTTTTTTTTTAATAAATACTTTTAATGTTTTCATTATGCAATATATCTTATCTTCACAGGAAGTCCCCTCCAAATATGAAGAGCAACTTCTTTACTGTGTGGGTCATCATGCACAGGAAGAGACTGCCCAGAGATCTTTTAGGTTTTTCCTCACTGGAGATATCCAAGATCCATACAGAGACAATCCCATGCCATGTGCTCCAGGGTGACCCTGCTTGAGCAGGGAGGTTGGACCAGATGACCCACTGTGGTCCCTTCCAACCTGACCCATTCTGTGATTCTGTAATGCTAAGATTATTCATCATAACGGATGTAATAATTTCAATAAATAGGTCCTTCTAAAGCTAAAAAGAAGACTATTGAAGTGACTAAACTAATTCCTAAATCAGCAGATAAAAAATTCAGCATTTACAGTGTCTTTTTGAAAAGGTTACCACAAACATAATTTCTTAACTGTCCCTTCAATATGCCTCTGATTTTGAACAGGCTTAGAACTGACATACAGAAATGTCAAAACATAAATTGATCAGTTAGATTGCACTTTACTAAAAGCAGAATCATTCTGCAAACTAAAAATCACAAATTGTCTATGAGAACATTGACAACTTTGATGGCTTCCTAAACCTCATATAGTGATGACTTCAAATTTATGCCTGAAGAGTAGTAATGCTGGAGAAAAAAACCAAACAAATAACAATAAAAAACACCATCAAAAACCCCAAACCAACTATAAAAATTTTGAACTTTGTATTAGATATCTTCTAGACATCTAAAGACATGATTAACATTTCAACTTTGCACAAATTTCTGGAGTTGCTGCCAGTATTACGCTTTTCATTGCTGGCACAGCAACAAAAGTCTGATTTCATACCATATGGAGTCAGAGTAACTTTAGCACAACCCCAGTACTCTTAAGATTCTCCAGTGATTGGCAAGATTTCTGTAGTGGTTTGGGAAATTACATTCGCTGATAGAAATACTGAGAGTGAGTTTGGTTTTATTTGTACAGCCTCTTTCTGACCTACCATGGCTAAGTGGAGATGCCAAATTTTAGGCTGACACATCTAACCTCTAAAACTCAGCATAATATAAGAATGCCCAATTTAACACTGAATGAGGTACTATGCTGCAAGTGGTAGTCGGCTTTTGGGGGGATATAGCTCAGGGGTCCTGCAGTCTGTTTGCTTCCTGTACTGGATATAGGTAATGTGATGCTGCATTACACAGCAGAAACACTGCACTGTTGCTTTCCCTTCAGTGTGAAGGGATTTATTCCAGTGCTTACATTCACTGTCATTAATACTTGCGATGGTATGTCCCCAGTGAACAACTGTGACACTAGAGTCAGTGCAGAATTTATAAGAAAAATACACTTGGATGGTTAATCCATCTCAGAAGCAAAGCTTCCCTAAGGTAAATGTTGATCTATTCTGTAGCTGTGTCTGCCTAGCACTAGAAACTGATTATATGTTGCAGATACTGACACAAAAATCCTGGACATCAGTTTAATCTGCCTGGTTTTCTTCACTGAGATTTGGCCCTTCCCAGAATATCCAAGGAGCTTATATATAAATGCACAAAATCTTCTTTGTGTGTTGCTGATCTCTCGTATATCAAAGCCAGGAAGAAAATACTGACCCTGCTGAGATCTCCTACACTTCCATAATTCTGGAAATTCATGTAATATCCATCTGAATAAATATATGTGTTTAATACATTGGTGGTTCTTTTGAATGCTGTACACAAAAAACAACGTTATTTTCTATAATAAAGTAATATAAATTATTATGTAATCAATTGTTTACATCATTTTATTATTTTCAGGATATTAATAAACTTCAATTTTACCTCTCCTCAACAATCTTTTGGTTTTCTTTTTCTTATTCCCTCATTCCTCTTAGTTATCTTTTTGTCTCTTCACATCACAACTTATCCAAAAAATACTTTGGTTCCATCCATTCCTTTGTATTAAGTTGCGTCATATCAAGTTGTATTATTAAATCACTTTACCATGTACAGTAAAATCAATGGTTTTCCAGACCAGATTCCCACAAAACCACTTCTACAGCCAAATCTGCCAAAGATCAATATTTGTTTTCAGATCTCTTTCAGTAAACTGAATATGGCATTAGGAAGAATCAAAACAACACAGGTTTTCTACATAAACAGGGTGTTTTAAACTCACTCAGTGGGAGCCTTCCAATTTATTTGCATGAGTTTATGTCAAATGGCATAATACTGGCTCTAAGACAGGGATATTTAAGTGAAAACTCAGAACAAACAGAATCAATAATGACTGGCAAAAAGTTCCAAGGAAAATCAAATTTAAAATGTATTTATTAACATAAAAATTGATTCATTAATTTTTAAGTCATTGCTATGGCACATGTGAGTAGTTAAGTCCAGACCTAAATATAAACTATGATCAACTAAACACATTGTATTTCTAGGCTTTAAGAACCACTTTCTGATTCAAGGATTATAGAAGAAAATAGGAAAAAGGAAAAAAAAGAAAAAGGAAATATTTGTGGATTGAGAGTAGAGCACAAGTTATATTTCCACATAGTTCTTCAAAGAAGTATTAGTGTCTCTGTTTCTTGTATGTGCTTGCAATGGCTGTAGAGGTATCAGAATCCATAAATAGTCCTGTGATGGGAAGAAGTCCAAGTCAAATCTGAAAAACTCTTTCCAGGGGTCTTATTGCCCCATTTATTCTGCTCAAAATTAATTAAATTACTAAATATCACCACCTTCTTTGTCTCCATTTCCTCTTGGTCTTTACTGCTTTCCTTTGGTATAAGACATAAAGTGGGTGTTGGATGTGAGATTAGTAATAGGAAAAAGTAATTAAGAATAACCAAGCTTTTGTTCATCTCTAATTGCACAGACATTGCTAATGAGCTAAAGCTAAACAATAAATTGACCATATACTGCATTTAAAATACAATCTTCTTCACTGCTGCTCAGAAACTGCTCTCTGCCTTAAATTTCTGCAAAGAGAAAAAAATTTCTGCACTGAAAAAACAGAGCATTTACCCATAAATTCAATAGCAAAGGCTGGAGGAAGGATTGTCCAAGGCAAGATATCAGAAGAACTAGGGAGAGAACATCCAAGTAAGCAGAACAGGGAAAAGGTCAGGGAAATACCATGAATAATGTGTAAAGGTCACTAGGAGAATAAAGACGTTAAGTTATACCTGCAGATAAATGGAAAGAAAAGAAAATATATAGAAGGTTAGCAAAATGAGAGAACTAGAAGAAAAATAAAAGTAGCAAGCAAAATTAAGGAAAAAGAAAAACACTTTTAATAAAAATATGTTATACAAGGCAGCTGACAGAGTACTTCCTCCGTGTTCAAAAAAGGGAAACCATTGAAAAGGTGAAAATATTGAGCTTCTCTCAGTCTGTGGAGTAATTTTTCTCTAGACATCTCTCTCTTTTGCCAGAGCAAATCTGTCCTTCTCAATCTCTGTCTCTTCTGCCCATTGTGACACTCATTGCACCTGCATCTATTGACTATGATGCGGTGAAAACTTCTCAGTATCTATACAGTGTGACACAGGTGAAGACAGAGAAAAGCTCCTTAATAATATCAACACCAGTAAATAAATATGTTTGGACAGGACATAAGGGAAAGTTTCTAAAACAGGAAAGAACAGAGGCTGAGGCCTCTACCTGTGCACAAAAGAGCTGTGCAGGAGACCGGGACCAGCTAAGGGCAAAGCCTGCTCTAAGTTGTTTTGAGCAGCTCTTTAAGGAACTAGATGTAGTCTCAGTAACACGTTGTGCCTGAATGGACCGACCTGCAAAGCAAATTGAGTCATGACTGAATTCCCAGTCCTCAGGACAGTAGATGAGGAAAAGTTACTGGTTATATTTCCAATCCATTGTTAACCTTTACTTCCTAGGGCTTTGAGGATGTTGTGTCATCAACATACAAGTAAAAATACCAAATCAGAATGAGAGTAATCACTCTGTAGATACGGTGGACTAGATGAAAAAAACCCCTTGTGGTAGCAATGACCACTTGATATTTGAGGTCAAACGTAACTGAAAATAAAACGCCTAAGGAAATTTTACAGTTTCAACAGAAACTCTGGCACAGGGAATAACACATGGATACCTTTCAGGGGTGTGCCTAGTGTAATTGATCCAACATTAGACAGTGGAATGAACAAATGATACCTTTATACCATTTAAGCTACAAACAACATAATGTTTATGTACCTATGTTCCTTTCTCCTCTTAGTGCTGCTTCAGTCACAGTTAAGTACATTTGCTGTAGATCTTGTTTTAACCATAGCTGAAGGCTGCACTTATATGAGTTTCACAGAACATGTGTAGCATAATTAGACTATGGTGTCTCAGGAACTTGTGAGGTTTTTTTGGTTTTACAGATGGGCAGCCTTTTTAATTACTTCATTATATAACATCATGTATTTTAACTAGCTTCCTCTCAAAAGAAACTTTGAGTCTTGGTAATCTGACTTCATGTGTTTTTTCCTTTTTATACATGCAGCTTTTAAAAATTTGCCAGATTGAGTAACAACCTCTGCCAGCAACTTTCCAGTTTTCTGCCTCTTCCTCTTAGTTGAGAAAGATTTCAGAAGTTTTCCCTTAAATAAAAACTTTTATTTCCCTTGTATTTTGACATTTTTTCTGAATGTAAATACAGTGCAGTGACAAAATTTCTGACCATGGAATCTCAATATTTAATTCTATTCTTCAGATTCTACAACTTCCTCACAAGGGGAAGCAGAAGTGCAGGCACTGATCTCTTCTCTGTGATGACAGTGTCAGAACCTGAGGGAATGGCCTGAAGCTGCATCAGGGTAAGTTTAGGTTGGATATTGGGAAAATGTTCTTCACTCATAGGGTGGCTGGGCACCAGAACAGACTCCCCAGGAGGCCGGTCACAGCATCAAGCCTGAGAGAGTTCCAGAAGCATTTGCACAACACTCTCAGGTTCGTACTATGATTCTTGAGGCTGTCCTGTGTTAGTCCAGGAGCTGGACTTTATGATCCTTGTGGGTCACTGCCAACTCAGCAGATTCTATGGTAATAAAACCCTGATTTTTACTTTCAAGCTGATCTGCATTCTTTGTCTGCAAGGGAGAAGGTGGAAAGGAAATGCAAATATTCAAAATGCCAGAGGATTGCATCATTGCTACATAGTGTCTGATCTGCTTGGTCTCTGTAGACTCCTCTTTCCTTCTCTTTCTGAGGACATATAGTGGAAGAAGAGATAAAGTAAATAAAATTAATGAAATATATTCAATGAGATGAAAGGTCCCAAAAAGATGGTATAATTTTCTAGTGCTTAGGATAAGACTTCCCCCCTGCCTCCAAAGCCCCTCTCATCAGCATTATTTAGAGCATGCACTGAATAATGAAAACACTACAAAAGCACAATGTAAACACAAACATAAAAAGGCTTTTTCTTTAAATAAAATTGTTGTCTTGCCAATACTAGACAGTACCGAAACAGGCCGTATAAATATTCAAACACGGTATAAAGGGCTAAGAATGAAATACAATCCTCCACTTAGGTTTTTGAGTTGGGTTTTTTTGTTTGATGTAACCCTGCAAATTGTGATTTAATATAGATTTTTTTAGCATAGGCAAAAACATAAAGCTGAAATACATGATAAACTAAGTCATTGAGCATGTTCATTGCTGTAAGTAAAGCCAGATGCTCCACGATTACTGCTGTGGCTAGGAAGAGAAAAGGAAACAGAAAAATCTAGCTGCATATTTTGATTTTAGAGATGATCAAAGAGAGCTTTCCATTCCCCTGATTGAAAGGTTCTTCGAAATCAGCTAGAATTATTGGCTAGCACTAAAAAACTCTCTGGAGCAGCTCATCTTGAACCATATACATCGGAAAAAAAGACAGCAAAATGCAGGTCTACAAAGACTTCATGTTCATGAGGGGATATTCCCACTTGACGAACTTAATTTCCTTTTACAACATGGTAACACATCCAGTTGATCAAGGGGAGCCAGCTGATGTACTCTTTTTGGATTTCAGTAAAGTTTTGATACTGCCTCTCATAGTATCCTTATGGAGAAAAAGTCCAGCACACAGCTGGATAAACACATCATGGGATGAGTGAGCAACTTGTTATGGTTCAGACACAAAGGGTTACAGTGAATGGGGTAACATCAGGCTTGCAACTTGTCACTAGTGGGATTTGTCTCCATCTTAGACCCTGTGCTCTTCAACATGTTCATTAACGACTTGGATGCAGTACTTGACGGTATAGGGATTAAGATTGCTATGAACACTAAACTGGGAGAGCTGTTGACTCCCTCGAAGGCAGGGAAGCCCAGCAGAGAGACCTCAACAAATTAGACAGATGTGCCATCACCAAACATATGAAGTTCCACCTGGGATGGGGCAACTCTGAATATATGGACAGACTGGGGAATGAGAGGCTGAAAAGCAGAGACAGAGAAAGGGACCTGGAGCCCTGGTCAATGGCAAGTTGAACATGAGTCAGCAATGCCCTGGCAGTCAGGAGGACCAAGCATGTCCTGGCCCGTCATCAGGCCCAGCATAGCCAGCCAGGCAAGGGAGAGGATTGTCCCACACTGCTCTGCACTGGGGTGGCCCCAGCCTGACAATTGTGTGCAGTTTTGGGCATGGTATAAGAAAGATATAAAACTATTAGTCAGCTTCAGAAGGAGGACCATGAAGATGGTGGAGGGTCTGGAAAGGAAGCCATTTGAGGATCAGCTAAGGTCATTTGGTTTGTTCAGCCTAGAGAAGAGGACGCTCATCATGGTCTACAACTTCCTCATCAGGGGAAGCAGAGGGGCAGGCACTGATCTCTTCTCTCTAGTGACCAGTGACAGGTCCCAGGGGAATGGCCTGAAGTTGTGTCAGGGGACATTTAGGTTAGAAATTAGAAATGATTCTTCACTTAGAGAGTGGTTGGGCACTGGAACAAGTTCCCAGGGAACTGGTCCTAGAACCAAGTCTGCCAGAGGTCCAGAAGCATTTGGACAACGCTCTCAGACACTTAGTGTGATCCTAAGAGTTTTCCTGTGAAAGGCCACAAATTGGACTCCGTGACCCTTGGATGTTCCTTTCAACTCAACCTTCCCTTTCCAGCTGACAATGTTTGCTTTATGGACCCCAGGACACATTTGGCCCTCTTGGCTGTCACAGCACTGCTGACTCATGCTCAACTTGCCATCAACCACAATCCCCTGGTCCCTTCCCATGGCACTGCTTTCCAGCCTCTCATTCCCCAGTCTGTCCATACATCCAGGGTTGCTCTGCCCCAGGTGCAGAATTAGGCATGGTGGTCTCTTGGTAAACTTCATATAGTTGGTGATTGTCCAGCCCTCAATTTGTCAAGGTCTCTCTGCTGGGCCTTTCTGCGCTCAAGGGAGTCAAAAGCTACTCCCAATTTCATATCGTCTTCAAACTTGACAAGTGTTCCTTTGTGCCCTGCAGAAACCCACTAGTGACTGGACCCCAGTCTGATGTCTCTCCATTCACTAAAACCCTTTCTGCCTGTCCTGTGAGCCAGTTTCTCACCCATCTCATAACATAGTTATCCAGCTGTATCCTGGATATTTTGTCCTGAAGGATCCTGTATGAGACAGTATCAAAGGCTTTGCTGAAGTCCAAAGAAGATTACATCAACTGGCCTTCCAAGATCAACTATGTGGGTTACCCTTTTTTCTTGCTTTAAGATAATTTAAGAGACACTCTTAAAAGAGTTGCCTCCCCTTATGGTATTAACTAGTCCCTTTCCACCAATCAGGAACAAATACAAGTCAATATAAGTGAAAAACTATCAGTTTACAATCAAGTGAAACTGCAACGGGAAAAAAATAACAGCAAATAAAAACAGTAGATACAAAATTGCTAAGTCTCATTAACTCCTCCTCAGTAAAGAGAAACTCAGAATGGTGGGGTAGTCCTGCCCCACGGCTGCCACAGGCAACCTTGTGTAGGGAGACAAAGGAAAAAAGACATCGGCCTCTTCCCCTACTGCTTAGGTTGCCAGCAGCAGCAACAGCTCTTTCTGTGAATGCAGCTGGCAACTGTGATGGCTGGTGCTCAGTCAGGGGCTGGAACTTGTGGAGGGACGTTGCCTTTCCTGTTGGCAGCAGAGAGCAAGCGGCTGGCTGGGGTGTCCCAGTCTCTGTGCCCCTTTGCCTCAGCTAGGCACTGCCAGCATCTACACTGACCACACAGAGCAGGGCTGCTCTGCTTCTCCCAGTGTTGTGCTAGAGATGTTGCAAAATCGTCTCTTGAAACAAATTTTGATTGTGAAATGCAGCTTCTAGAGTTGGTACTGTTGTGAGTAGAGGCAGGAAAAAACTAAGAAACAAATCAAACAGCCAGAGAGGCAAAGGCCACAAGGCAGAAGAGACCAAGTTGTCTGGGAAAGCAGACTTTAAAAGTGACCATGTCATCCTCTCCCACCCCCCACATCCATTCCATTTTGTGGCTACAGTGTCTTAAAGAGACAGTAAGAATTTTGGGCACAGATAGATACGGAATACAATAGTATTTTGTGTTACCCATGACACCTGTTGTAGAAGGAAATCAGGTTGGACAAGCAGGACTTCCCCCTTATGGAGTGCTGGGTGTGACTGATGACTGAGCCCTCTGGGTGTTTTTCAAGACTTCCCAGAATAATCTTTGCCATTGTTTTGCTGGGCACTGAAGTGAGACAGACAGTCCTGTAGTTTACAGGTTCCTCGTTCTCGACCTTCTTGAAAATTGGGACCAACATTATGTAGCTTCTGGTGTAGGGGCTTTCGGAATTCTCCTTTTTTTTTCTTTTTTTTTTTTCTCCCTCTTAAGGAATTTTCCCCCATACCTGTTGCTAAGAGACAATAACTACTGGATACTTAACAGAGACAAAACAAGTTGTCAGCTCAGGGAAGGGGTGCAGATAGCTACTCTCTTGCTACCTGAGGTTTCCCAGGTAAGGGAGAGATACGCTGAGATTTGGGACTGGGAAAATG
>VWPU01013495.1:4354-29561 GCA_013398955.1 Callaeas wilsoni
AGTGGTGTTGGGGGGGGGGTGGAGGTCCCTCGACTCCGCAGGCTGGAGCCCTCAAATACAAGGAAAGGGACTTCCGAGCCCCAAATTCCAGGAAAGGGACCACCGAGTCCCCATCCCGGCCCTCCCATCCCGCTCCAGCCTTTCCCACGGCAGCCTGGAGCGGAGACAGGGATGCGGCTGCCGGGAGAAGGGACCTCGGAGCCCTCAAATCCAGGGAAAGAGACTCCTGAGACCTTAAATTCCAGGGAAAGGACCTCAGAGACCTCAAATTCCAGAGAAGGGACCTCTGAGCCCTCAATTCCAGGGAAAGAGACTTCCAAGCCCTCAATTCCAAGGAAAGGAGAGACCTCTGAGCTTATAATTCCAGGGAAAGGACATCTGAGTGCCCAGCTCCAGGGAAAGGACCTCGGAGACCACAGTTCCAGGGAAGTTGAGTCCCCATCCCGGCTGTCCCATCCCGACTGTCCCATCCCGACTGTCCCATCCCGATTGTCCCATCCCGGCTGTCCCATCCCGATTGTCCCATCCCGGCTGTCCCATCCCGACTGTCCCATCCCGGCTGTCCCATCCCGATTGTCCCATCCCGGCTGTCCCATCCCGGCTGTCCCATCCCGATTGTCCCATCCCGGCTGTCCCATCCCGCTCCAGCCCTTCCCACGGGAGCCCTCTCGTGGCCGATCCCACCCTCGGCTCTTTCCCGAAAAGTCCTTTCCCTGCCCCATTCCATCCTTTCCCAGCCCAGGGGATGCTGCTCCAGCCTGGCACATCCCGGCTCTGCTCCGGGAGCTGCATCCCTCCTTCCCTGCCTCCCGCTGCTCCCAGGAATCGCGGGATCGGGAGAAAACTTCGGGAATCAGGAAAACCGACATTTACAGAGCCCGGGAGGTGCCGGGAATTCTGCCGGGATGGAACAGCAAGGCCCGGATTCCGCAGCAAAGGCTGAGGCAGAGCTTTCCTTCCCAGCAGCCGCTGCTGCCCCGCTGCGCCTGGCACGGGGGGCACCTGTGCCAGGTAAAGAGGGCACCTGTGCCAGGAAAAAGGGGACAACTGTGCCAGGAAAAGGGGGACACCTGTGCCAGGAAAAAGGGGGACAGCTGTGCGAGGTAAAGAGGACACCTGTGCCAGGAAAAGAGGGCACCTGTGCCAGGAAAAAGGGGACACCTGGGCCAGGAAAAAGGGGGACAGCTGTGCCAGGTAAAGAGGACACCTGTGCCAGGTAAAGAGGGCACCTGTGCCAGGAAAAAGGGGACAACTGTGCCAGGAAAAGGGGGACACCTGTGCCAGGATAAAGGGGACAGCTGTGCTGGGACAGAGGTAGCACCGGTGATGGGATAAGGGTGGCACCTGTGCCAGGACAAGGGAGACACCTCTGCCAGGATACAGGAGTCACCTGTGCCAGGCAAAGAGGGGCACCTGTGCCGGGAAAAAGGGGGCCACCGGGGCAGGGAAAAGGGGGCCAGCTGGGCCAGGTAAAGAGGTCACCTGTGCCAGGTAAAGACAGGCACCACTGCCAGGACAAGGGGTCACCTGTGCCAGGATAAAGGGGTCAACTGTGCTGGGACAGAGGTAGCACCGGTGATGGGATAAGGGTGGCACCTGTGCCAGGACAAGGGAGACACCTCTGCCAGGATAAAGGAGTCACCTGTGCCAGGTAAAGAGGGGCCTGTGCCTGGGAAAAACGGGGACACCTGTGCCAGGTAAAGAGGGCACCTGTGCCATGACAAAGGGGTCACCTGTGCCAGGTAAAGACAGGCACCACTGCCAGGACAAGGGGTCACCTGTGCCACATAAAGACAGGCACCGGTGCCAGGACAAGGGGTCACCAGTGCCAGGACAAGGGGGACACTAGTGCTAGGACAAAGGGGTCACCTGTGCCAGGTAAAGACGCGCACCCGTGCTAGGACAAGGGGTCACCTGTGCCAGGATAAAGGGGAACAACTGTGCCAGGAAAAAGGGGGACAGCTGTGCTGGGACAGAGGTAGCACCGGTGATGGGATAAGGGTGGCACCTGTGCCAGGACAAGGGGACACCTGAGCTGGAGCAAGGAGGACACCTCTGCCATGACAAAGGGGTCACCTGTGCCAGGATAAAGGGGGACACCTGTGCCAGGGACAGGGGGTCACCTGTGCCAGGTAAAGAGAGGCACCAGTGCTGGGAAAAACGGGGTCACCTGTGCCACGACAAAGGGGGCACCTGTGCCAGGTAAAGATGGGCATCGGTGCCAGGACAAAGGGGACACCTGTGCCAGGTAAAGAGGGGCACCAGTGCCAGGACAAGGGGGACACCAGTGCCAGGACAAAGGGGTCACCTGTGCCAGGTAAAGACGCGCACCAGTGCTAGGACAAGGGAGCACCAGTGCCAGGACAAAGGGGGCACCTGCAGCTCTTGGCAAGGTGGGCACCTGACCTCTGGAGCTCCTCAAGCTCCTCCCAGCTCCTCCAGGGGACAGAGGCCGCCGTGTTTCCCTGCAGGACGGAGCCCCCCTCGCTGCGGGAGCAGCCGCAGCCTTCCCGCCTCATTCCCTGTGGGATAAGGGCCGGGAGCTGGGAAGGGCCCGGGAGCTGGGAAGGGCCCAGGAGTTGGGAAGGGCCCGGGAGCTGGGAAGGGCCCAGGAGCTGGGAAGGGCCCGGGAGCTGGGAAGGGCCCGGGAGCTGGGAAGGGCCCGGGAGCTGGGAAGGGCCCGGGAGATGGGAAGGGCCCGGGAGATGGGAAGGGCCCGGGAGCTGGGAAGGGCCCGGGAGCTGGGAAGGGCCCGGGAGCTGGGAAGGGCCCGGGAGCTGGGAAGGGCCCGGGCTCACCCGCCCCAGGCCAGGTTCTGCGGTTTTGGGGATGGAGGTGCCCAGGGGTGACTCCAGGAAAGGTGGAGATGCCGAAGGAGGGGCCTGGGGATGGAGGATGGGCCTGGTTAAGGGTTATTTTAACATTAAAATGAATTTTGCATATGTTAATTAGCTTAATGAAGTCCATGCTGTCACTCAAGTCCCTGCCCTGGCACAGGTAAAGGAGGAGGGGGATGAGGCTGGAGCCAGGTGGGATTTGGGCTCTGCTCCCAGGGAACAGGGACAGGACAAGGAAACGGCCTGGAGCTGTGCCAGGGGAGGGTCGGGAAGGATTTATCCATGGAAAAGCTGGGCAGGCATCGGAAGGAACTGCCCAGGGAGGTTTGGAGATGTCCAAGGAACACCTGGATGTGACACTCAGTGCCTGGGCTGGGGACAAGCCGGGGATCGGGCACAGCTTGGACTCGATCACCTTGGAAGGATTTTCCCACCTGGATGATTCCTAGGGCAGGAATTCTGGGAGCAAGACCCAAAAGGACCTTCGAGGAAGCTCCTGTCCCTCCTCCCAAATCTTGGCAAGATTTCGAGTCCCCCAAAATCTCTGCTGGAACACGGGGGGTTCTTTTTGTGCCAAATTTCACAGATTTACCCCAAAACCCCCCTCACATCACCTGAGCTCTCAGCCAAGCCCTTGTCCAGGCAACCCCGTGGCCGATTTCCCTGCTCCAGGTGTAACATTCCCAGGGATTCAGGCCCTGGATCTCACAGACAGCACACACAGGATCTGACAAAAGCGAATTTATTTCCTTTCATGAAGCTTATATTACATGCACGGACCAAAGCCAGGACAACAGGTAACAGCAGGGCTGGGGTTTTGTCCAGATTCCAGCAGTTTTTCTGGAATCCAGAGGCCAAATTCAAGGATTTTTTTGCCCTTAGAAAATACAATCATAATACAAGGAATGTTTCCTTGTTTTGTTTCACTTCAACTCCTCCTCCTCCTATTCCCTGTATACAGCAAATGCTCCAAAAAAGGAGGCAGGAAGGAAAAATCTAAACCACACACATTCCCCCCCAAAAATTCCCTAAAACCCACTGAGATGGGAGGACCAAATCTAGCTCTATTCAGAGAAAAAAAAAAATACAAACAGAACAGCAGGAATAGAGCTCTGACAGGAGCAGTACCCTCAGGATTTTCCTAGAAATAAAAACATTTCCCACATTTGTTCAATGAGATGCTCCAAATCCCTTCGGATTGGTTCTCTCGGGGTTTGGACAAGCAGCTGGATACACAAAGATGGGTTTGAAAATACAAATATTGCATTCTTGGCAGAGTCTGCTGGACGTTCCCACACCCGGCAGAGCGAGGTGGAGATGGCACAGCCATCAGGCTTCCTCTCAGGTGCGCTCCTCGGCCCAGCTGGGTCTGGCAGAGGGGTCGGGGTCGGGGTTGGGGACTCGTCCCCGGGTCCCCGCTCAGTCCCCCGTCACCTGCGTGGCCTGCGTGTCCGAGCTCTGGCTGGTGGACTGGATGAACATGGGCTGGGTGATGTCCTGGCCCGCGGGCATGGTCACCTGCTGGATCTGGTACAGCTGCTGCAGACGCAGGACGGGGGACGGGAGCCGCCGTCAGTGCTCGGAATCCCCGGAACCGCCCGGATCCGGCCCCTCTGAGGCGCCCCAAAACCCCAAACCCATCCTGAGCTGCCACCAAATCTGCTGCTGATTCACACCCAAGTCCTTCAGGGAATTCCCAGTGCCCAGGCTCACATCAGGTCCCTCCTGCCCCGTGCCCAGGCTCACATCAGGTCCCTCCTGCCCGGTGCCCAGGCTCACGTCAGGTCCCCCCTGCCCCGTGCCCAGGCTCACATCAGGTCCCTCCTGCCCCGTGCCCAGGCTCACATCAGGTCCCTCCTGCTCCGTGAGGGAATGGATTTCCCAGAGCAGCTGTGGCTGCCCCTGGATCCCTGGAAGTGTCCAAGGCCAGGCTGGACGGGGCTTGGAGCACCCTGGGACAGTGGAAGGTGTCCCTCACATGGTTGGAACTGGATGAGCTTTAAGGTCCTTCCAATCCAAACCATTCCATGATTTACGATACTTATGGAGCATCCAGATGTTAAAACCTTTATTCCCAAACTGGTTAGGATTTAGGATTTCACCCTGAGTGCCAGGGACTGGATTAAGTCGGAGCAAAGGCAGCAGAACACTGAGAATCCACCCGAATTAAGAGTGGCACAACACTCCCTTACCCTGCTGCAGGCCAGCAGGGCTTTATCAGGAGCTGATCTGCAGGAAACGCAGATTTAGGACAATCCCTCGTGACCCCCAGTTCTTACCTGCCCGTCCGTGAACTGGCTGAACTGCTGCTGCCCCTGCTGCACCTCTGTCTGCGTTATCTACAGAGATAAGAGCAGCTGGTCACCCACAGCCCTTCCCAGAAGGTCACAACCCCACCAACACCATCCTGCTGCTGCCTCGGCAGAGCTTTTCAGCCTCGGCCGCGTTTTCCAGCACCCCAACCGCGAGAGGAACGGCAGCCACGGACACTTCCAGACCGAACACCTCCTTCCAGACTTAAAACCAGGTCTTTCCAGGCCCCAAAACAGGTCTTTCCAGACCCAAAACCACGTCCTCTCTGCCTCCCCTGAGGAGAACGCGGCCTCCAGGCCAGCGGGAAGGCAGAGAAGGATCCCTCAGCCTCAACGCCGCTCCCGATGTTCCGCCTTTTCCTGCACGGCTCCTCCCTCACCCAGGCAAGGAGGAGAAGGAAAAGAGAAGGTTGATGAGCCCAAATGTTACCTGCGAGCAGCTCAGAAGCAGCGGGAGCTTCACCCAGAGCCACGCACACACACACACACACACAAGGTTTGCATGCACCTCTCACGGACACCTAAAGGAGGTTTCCGCTACGCTCCTTTATTTTTTTTTAAAAAAACTCTGACAAACAGGAAGAAAAGAAAGGCAGGAATCCTAACCCAAGAGGTGGTCGAAATCCCCTGGAATTCGCAGCTTCGGGAGCTAGGGAAGAAGCCTTGGAGGCAGCCCTGTGGAGTGCATACCTGCTGTGCATTGGTTGCAAGCGTCTGGATCTGCCCCTGGACTACCTGGGTGCCTGACACGGGTTGGGCTAAGCGGATATACTGCAGCTGGCCAGCATTCAACTGGACCTGGAGACAGGTGGAGGGGGGCAGGGAAAGAAAACGAAACAGGTCACTCTGCACCCTGAACACACAGCACAATTCCCTGCTCGATTCCACCGCAGGAGCCGCGGTTACGGGCGAGTTTCCCCCAGGAGCTCCGCGGGATTCTGAAGGGTTCCCGGCAGGAACCGCCACAAGGGACCCTAAAGGCAAACCCAGAGCACGGAGCTCCTGGATATCCCTGAGGCACCACATTCCTCCTTTTTTTTAAAAATTTTTTCCAGGCTGGGAGGGGTCAGTTAGTAGCTGAAGCATATTAATAATGGCTCCGTTTCTCAGGGATTTGGGAACGCTCGGTTTTCCTTTCGGTTAGGAGAATTCAGTTTTGCTCCTTCGCCGCAGCATTTCACATCAAGGAGCTGGCAGCACCACACCTTACCCTACACCCCCTATCACATCCTGCCAAAAATTAAGGAACACACAGGAATTTTTTCCCATAAATAAAGCCGGCAGAGACGGCAAACCCCAAAAATAGATTTGGAAGGTCTGAGGGCAGCTCTGTGCCAACACCTGTCAGCCCCCACCTGGCAGAGGCTGAGCCTTTCGGTGTCAGTGCTTCACGTGTGAGATCCAAGCCCACGTTTTTGCCCTAAATCCCTGATTTTGTGAGAGGTTGGATGCTTGGGACATGAAGGTAACACTGTTAATACACACCTGAGAGCAAGAAAAAGGTCACTGCTGGATTTTCCTTCTGGTATTTAACTTGACAGCATTGAGATTCACAGTTTTAAGATTCATTTTATAGCAAAAAAATGGGTTTTGAGGTTGTTTTTTTTTTATTTTCTTTTTAAGAAAGGGAAAGAACACACAGAACACTAAAAAGCTGGTGACTGATAAGGCTCAAGTGCCTGGAATGTGGTCCTGGCATTTCCACAAAAGCCACCAGCTCCCCCAGATGTGCCTGAAAGCTCCAAAATTACTTCAAGAGCAAACAAATTCCCCCTGAGCAACAAAATTTCAATTAAAAAATTGGTTTCTGCTCTGAGATCTGCAGGGAGGTGACGTTTTCCATG
Source organism: Callaeas wilsoni (assembly GCA_013398955.1). Taxonomy (NCBI): domain Eukaryota; kingdom Metazoa; phylum Chordata; class Aves; order Passeriformes; family Callaeidae; genus Callaeas; species Callaeas wilsoni. Next base: position 11,348 of record VWPU01013495.1, read on the forward strand.
CTGGGGAATTAGGTTTTAATGACATCGTTAAATGAATGGGTGGAAGAGATTTGGGGAAAGTTCTTCCAGCAAAGGAGAGGAAGCCCCAAAAAACCTGCCCAAAATGAGGTCTGGGTAAGACACAGATCAAATTAAACATAAAATTCATGTGGCCAACCAAGTGATTGCCACTTAATTGACAGATTCACTTCCAGTTTTTCTCTGTTAAAAAATAAAATTCGCTTTCCCACTTTATTTCTGGAATAAAGAGCAACAGGGAGTGTGCACAGCACCAGGAACATGTGGAAAACCAGGAGTGAGATTCTCCCAGCACTCCAGAGGCATTTCCAGCTTCAGGAGAGAGTTTCCAACTCCATTTGGGTGATCCAAGATTCTCTGCTGAGCCCTCAGAGTGCCCAGAGCTGTCAGAAGATGGCACTGACTGTGCCAAGAGAGAGAAGAAACAAGGGAAAAATAAGAAAAGTAAAGAAGGAAGAGCAGAACAGACCACAGACTGGAATTCTGTGGAGCCAAATCCAAATTCTTCCCAGGCTGGGCACTAAAAGCTCTCTCAGGGAGTTTTTCTCCGAGTTTTATTTTATTTCAGTTGCTGGAAGCTCCTTCAGCACCAACCGTGGTTCTTCAACAGAAGAATCCTCCTGGCTGCAGCCAGAGAGGATCTCTGCTGGATGGGGAGCTGTGGGCTGGGATTATTCCATCCATCACTGCTCCTACACTGCTGCTTTGCAGGCCTGGAGCTGTCAGAGATCCAGGTGTTCCCAAAAAGATTCCACACTCCAGCCCCTGGCAGCTCCTGAGGAGCAGGCACAGCTCCCCGTTCTTCCACAATCCCAGGAAAAAGAGAGGAAAAAGCAAATTCTCGGGCAAAACCAGACCCTAAAAACCTTCCAGTCTGTCTGAAAACACGGGATCACTTCCCAAAGGATCCCCCTGGATCTTCTGCAGGTTTTGGCCCTGAACAGCTCCTTTCTGAGGAATTCTTTCTCCTAAAAGCTGTCCAAGCTCCTTCCTGTGGTTCCAGCATTCCCTGGAGACAAACCTGAGCTGTTCTTTTCTCGCTGAGGATCCACTGGAGATCTCCTTCCACAATTCTTTAAGGAACAAGTCTCTCCGAGAGATTTTTCACAAGGAAAAGAAGAGAAAAAAGAAATGGGAAAGAAGAAAAAAAAAGAAACGGACAAGAAAATGCAGAGAAGAAAAAGAGTTCCTGGCAGTAAAACAGCCAATTTGGCAATTTCCTCCTTTCTGACCAACACCTCAAGGCAGCAGGAATCAACTGAAGACTCAGGAGATGAAAAGAGCTGGAAAAACCTGGCAACTTCCCCAATCCAAACCCTTTCCAAGATGCTCTGGCACAGCAGGGGCAGAGCGAAGCTCAGCAAGGCTGGGAAGGCAAACCCTGTGTGAAAGCTGAGTTTTGCCACAGCTGTGGGGACAAGGTAATAGAAATCCAGGTGAAATGTCTGGCAAAGGGGTGACCTTTGGGTTTTGGAACACAGAACTGGCAGATTTTGAATTTTTTTCTCTCTAACCGGTGTGAGATTTTCCAGCTGGGAACCAAAAGCCTCAGCTGAGTTGTGATTCTAAGTTAATGTGACTTTTTTGACCCCTGTGTTTACTTATGACACACTTCAGAAAGTTTTGGTTATGCTGGGCACCCAAAATCCCATTTTTAAGGCTGATGTGAAAGGCAGGAGGTATCTCCTGGTTCTGCAAAGCCATTCCTCCGACCAGCTCCAAATATTTTGGAGAAATATTTGTTCTAACATCAAAGTTTATTAATAAACTCCCAGATGGCAACTTTCCCACTCAGCCTGCCAGGTCACGACATCAGATTGCAGAGGCACAACCAAGTAAAGGCAAAAGAAATGAATTCTCTTTCATTCAAACCAGGCTGTGGTGAAGAACTGAGGTTTAGCCAGGAAATATTTCATTTATTGCTTCCTGATCACAACTATTTCACTCAGGGGGAGGTGTTTGGGGTGGGCAATGAGTCTGGAGTAAACGGGGTAAGATTTCTTTCCCCCTTCGTGTCACGCCTGGTTGGTTTTCCTAAGTGCAGGAAACACACCACTCAATCCAAACTTCCTCTGCCAGTTAAAAAAAAAAAGCCAACAGAAACAGCCTCATGCTCACAGTTTGCTCAGGGGGAACTTTTCCCACCTTTCCTCCTGGCCGTATCTTACCGGGATTTGCTGGATCTCCCCCGTGTTGGTGATGATTTGCTGCATCACTTGCATGGTTTGCCCCGTGCCGCTCTGAGCCTGCTGGGTCTGGCCCTGGGGCTGGGCCTGCACGATCTGGACCTGCTGCCCCTCTCCCACCTGCATTGTCACGGGGGTGGTCTGCAAAAAAAAAAAACCAGGGAAGAAAATCCAGGAGGTGGAAAATCCATGAGATGCTGGGATTGGGACAGACAGAGCCTGCTCTACACCCACTGCTCGTTGCTGGGTCGGGGCAGGCCCGTCCTACACCCACGAATTTTGAGGATTAAACCACCACAGAGGGAGCTCAGAGCCTGGGTGAGGCACTTTCCTGGGGGATCCCACACAGGAACGGGACCAGGAATCACATTTGGCCCGGAAGAGCTGCACTTGCCCCACAGAAGCGTCCAGGGGAAGGCAGGAAAAGGATTGGAACAACTTGGGACAGCGGAAGGGCCTTGATCATGGAACAGGGGGAGATTTAAGCTCATCCCATGCCATGCCATGCCATGCCATCCCAGATTTCCACGCTGATGCTCCTGGAGCAATCCATCCCATCGGATGTCCCCAGAAGGTCCTTGATCATGGAACGGGGGGAGATTTAAGCTCATCCCATGCCATGCCATGCCATGCCATCTAAAATTTCCACGCTGATGCTCCTGGAGCAATCCATCCCCGGCTCACCTGGCCCTGCTGGGGCTGGGCGATGATGATCTGGCCCGGCTGGATGGTGGTGGTGGCCGTGGTGGTCTGCTGGCCCTGCTGCTGGCCCTGCACCTGCACCGCTGCCGGCTGCTGCGCCAGGGTGAAGTAATACTGCACGGGCTCAGCGGGGGTGACGGCCTGGCGCACCTCTTCCTGCAGGGAAAACGGCGGGAATTGGGATGGGAACGCGGCGCCCGCCCCACAGCCCCATATCCCCCCACCCCCAAACACATCCCGTGGGAAAGGAGCTTCAACGCCTCACTCAGAACAGTTTAACCGAGTCAGTCTGAGCTGATAAATCCTCGTTTATTCAGCTCTGTGGGAATCGGGAGCGTTCCCAATAAAGCGGAGTCGCTGTGAGGAGGAGGAAATGAGTAAAATTACCGGAGTTGAAAGCCGTGGACCTTCCCCATGGCTGAATTCCAGCACAGGAGGAATTCCAAATGCACCAGGAAAAGTGGCAGAGCCTCCTCTGTCACCCAACCCCTCTCCTGAGCCGCGTTCCCAACCCTCCACCGAGCTCTGATGTCAAAGCCCTGGGAATAAAAGCCACGGATTTGATGCTCGCTGTCGTGCCTGGAGTTAGTTATTGAAATCCAGCTTTTCCAGGCCGACGACGATTCCCTGCTGTGGGAGCAGGGATCTCATCTCCGCAGTGGGAAGAACCAGAGGCTCTGCTCTGCCTCCCCGGCAGCAGCAACGCTGCTTTCCTTCATCTCAGGAGAGAAAAGCCCCCCGTGATCAAGGACATTCCAGGATTTTTGGAGATTATGGGATGTGGCGAGCTGTGAGTACTCCAGGATCAGAATTCCTGAGCTCCTCAGAGCAGTTGGAAGTGGCAGCTGAGGGCAGATGCAGCTCCCAGACGTTCACTCCATGGCAGAAGGCGTAAACAATCCTCTCCCAGCCACCTCGAGTTCACAGCTGAGAGTGTAGGATGTTTACACGTGCTACAACATGGGACATTCCCACTTCCAGCAGCCTGCTGGAATCCCAGCTTTTTGGAGGCTTGCTCATGGATTCGCCTTCAGTTGATCCAGCTGGGCAGGAAAAGGAAAATTCACATTAAACAGGAGCAGTGGGTGATGTCTGGGTGGGCATGGGGCTGGAGTGAGGAGCTTGTTTGCTTAGAAGCTCTTTTTTTTGGGAGGGAGAACAGCTCGGGAATTACTCCTGGGAGGTTTCCCAGCAGAAAATCACATCCCAAAGATTCAACCGATCCCAGCTGGCAGCAAAAAAAGACCAACTTTGAGCCTGGCTTTCAGGGCAAACATCATCACAACCAGCACCAAACACGACGCTTCCTACTCCTGCAGCTCCCTGGTTATTCCCATTCCCCTCATGAACTCCTCTGAGGGAATAACTAAACAATAAATCAAAATATCTTTTCACCAGGGCAGGTCTGCAGCGAACCATCAACCCACGGGCACCGAAGAGCTGGGGCCGCTCTGAGCCCAGTCCTGAGGTTATTTCTGGAGTGCTCCAATCCCCAATTCCAGCTGAATCCTGAAATAATTACGGCACAGGAGTCCTCCTCTGAGCATCTCTTCCAGGTTCAATTGCGTTTGCCACAGGCAGGAATGGCTTTAAATCCAAATTTGCTTCCACTCCCTCCTGTCCCCAGCGTTTGCCATCTTTTATTTCCGAGCCACAGCTGGAGTTCCCAGAGCAGCACAACACCAGGATTTCATTCCCAGCTCTTCCAAGAGCCAGCACTGCCTTGTCAAATAAGAGATAAAATACAGATTGTAAATCCAGCCGAAAAAAAATAAAATTTCCAGGCAGAGGCAGCCACTTTTCCACAGGATTTTCCCTGTAAATCCTTAACCTACATTCCTAGGGGGCAGCTACTTCTCCATGAAACTTTTCCTGCTGGAAAAAGCATTCCTTGGTGATCCAGCAGCGGTCACAGCTGGGTGAGGAGCATCTCCCCAGCCTCATTTCCACCCAAAACTCCACCGGATTTCCTGGCTGGGATGGATCAAGCAGGACACGTTCTCCCAGATGCCTCAACACACTCCTGAAGTGCTCCAGGAATTCCTCGGATTCCAGAACTTGGATGTTCTGTAATCAGAACGTCCTGATGTGAATCAAGCAAGGAGAAGACCCAGGGAATGCTCTCCCTCCCAAAAATGGTGCACTGCTAAAAATAGGAAAGTACAGGAATGAGGCACCTCGAGGGGAAAACAAAAAAAAAAAAAAAAGTGGATTTTCAATGCCAGAATGGAAATTTCAATGATTCCAGCTGAAAAAGAAACTCCAGTTTAAGAAGAGCAGCTGTGGAGGCTGTTTTGGCTTTTAATTAACACCAAATGAGTGAGTTTGGGAGAAATGATGAGGATTTATGGCGATATTCCTATTTTATGTCGAGTTCCCAGCACACCTGGGACGCTGATTTTAACCCCAGGAGCAGCGGGATGGATTCTCCTGCATATTTGGGACATGGAAAGGTGTTTTCCTTATCTCCTACACCTCCTGGAAATCAGGATGAGAGGTTCAACCCAGCTCAGGGCAGCATCCCAAAGGAAGAGCTGTGGATTCCCTATTCCCCTGCCTTTGGCTGTCACTCCGGGGGCACCACGAGGACACTTCCAGGCACAAAATCCAAGAGCAGCCTCCAAAATCCAGCTCCCAACGGGAACGCTGCTCTGCACGCTCAGAGCAGACAGAATTTTCCGTGCCATCCAAGATTTAGAGTGGAATAGGGGAAAAAAAATTCCACGTCAGAGACAAACTTCCAAGTGAAGATGTTCCACAGGGTCCCGAATTCCTCACTGATGCTGTTTTTAGGGATTTACCCACACTGCAAACCTTCAGAAGCAGCAGAAATGAGTTGTTTTAACTCTGTTTTAAATTTTTTTTTTTGACTGCGGGAGCAAAGAGCAGAATTATCCAAACAGGGCCTTGAGGGGAACCCAGAGTTTTTAGCCAGCAGGGAAGTTTTAAGGAAAAGGGATGAGGAATTCCTGCAGCGCGCTCAGCTGAGAGCAGCAGCCTGCTGCTGTAAACATCCGACTGAAAGCTCCTTCCAGCACCTTCCAGCTTCCAGTCAAGGATGTTTACAGAGGCACTGACTGCCCCAAAGGATGCAGGAGGGGGATTTTTCAATCAACAAGTCATAAAATACAGATAAACACTATTTTTTCCTTTTTAAGTTAAATTTTTCCCACTGGCACCACTTGGGATCAGAACTGTTCGGGAGTGAGTTTGGTTTGTTGCTCACGCTTGTGTGGATCTCCACTCAAGCTCTATTTCCATAAAAACCCAGTGATTTTTAAATTTTTATTCATTATTTTTATTGTTTAAGAATTCAAGGACCTGAAATGTAAGAATTTAAGAAAACCACAGTAAAGAAACCAGAGAGGGACAAACCTCGTGTTTAAATCTGTGTTGCTTGATCACCTCTGTTTTCACCAGAGGTTGAAACCACACTGAGGAAAGGACAAGAATTCCGTAATTTTGCGTCTCACCTGCCTTTTTGGAGGCTTCAGCTCGTCCCTGGGGACGATATCGATAAGGAAATCAAACTGATCAAACTTGGTGATTGCCATGGCGATGTCATTCCTCTGGAACGACAGAAAGGAAAAGCATTCCTCAGCTTCGGGAGCGTTTTGTCACTGGATAAATAAAGCTAGAGGTGTTTAAAACTGGAGGAAAAAGGGGGGGAATGTCTCCTGCGGGTGCCAGCTGGTGGAAATTCTGTTTTGTGCTGAGCAAAGCCTCCAAAATGTGCAATAAAAAAGGTTTTTAGCAGCATTAGCCCAATTTAATGGGGATCAGTGGTGGGTGCCCACCCTTAAATCAGCAATTCCTGATGCGGGCCCAAATATCCCAATTTTCCCCCTGAGCTGAAGGCCTGAATTAATGGTTATTGTATTTTCCAGCAGTTCTGCTCAATATGTAAGGCTTAAAAGTGAAAACCTTCTCTTTTTCTTCATAAAAAGGCCCTAAAAAGTTACACTTTACTCTTCAACCATTAAAAACTGACTATTTTTGAGGGCCTCTCAAGCCAGAAAAGCCAACAACTTGTATTTTGTTGTATTTTTCTCCTCACCTCCGCACTTCCACCACCACAAAACAAACCTCTATGAGTTCAGAAGGCAACTAACAACAACAAAATCAGCCAAAAATTCCACAGCCGCCGCCGCACAGAGCGGGTCCCAGCTGAGAGATTTGGGTTCGGGCGGCTAAAATGAATTATTTTAACGAACTGAAGGGGAAAAAAACCCCTTTTGGCTGTGCAGTTGCGTTGGCGGGTACAAAACGAGGGGAATGGTAGAGTTGGGAAGCGATTTGGCGGCTCCGTCACCTGCAGGGTCCGGCGGTCGGAGTCAGCCGTGCGGTGCTGAGAGATTTGGGTTCGGGCGGTTAAAATGAATTATTTTAACGAAATGAAGGGGAAAAAAACCCCTTTTGGCTGTGCAGTTGCGTTGGTGGGTACAAAACTATGGGAATTGAGGAGTTGGGAAGGGATTTGGGGGCTCCTTCACCTGCAGGGTCCGGCGTTTGTTGTCCTCCGTGTGGTGCTGCGAGCTTTGGGTTCGGGCGGTTAAAATGAATTATTTTAACGAAATGAAGGGGGAAAAAACCCCTTTTGGCTGTGCAGTTGCGTTGGTGGGTACAAAACGATGGGAATTGAGGAGTTGGGAAGGGATGTGGGGGCTCCTTCACCTGCAGGGGCCGGCGTTTGTTGTCCTCCGTGTGGATCCAGGCCCGCAGCGTCAGCTCGGTGATGAAGATCTGGGCGGCCTTGGCGAACAGCACAGGCGCTTCCGCGCTGATCATCTGCCAGAAAAACGGGAATATTCGGAATTTTAGCCCCGAATTCCAACGGCACAAAGAGGGATTTGGTTGCCTGAGGAGAAGCCGCGAGGTGAAATGGGAGTTTGGGGGAGTTTTCACCTCAGGGTTTTCCTCAGGCCTCACTGAGTTTAGCTCGTGGAAGAAGAATTTTGGGCAGCTAAAATTCGGCTTGAAAGGATCTTTCCTGCTGGGTTAAGGGCATAAAATCATGGAATTCCATCATGGAATGGTCTGGGAAGGGACTCAAAGCTTGGCTCATCCCAACTCCTTGGATTTTTCCAGGGATCCAGGGGCAGCCCCAGCTTCTCTGGGCCGCCTGTGCCAGGGCCTCCTCAATTCCTTCCCAATATCCCAATTTCTTCCATTATCCCGACTTTCTTCCCAATTCCTTCCATTATCCCAGATTCCTTCCCAATTTCTTCCGTTATCCCGATTTTCTTCCCAATCTCTTCCATTATCCCGACTTTCTTCCCAATTCCTTCCATTATCCCAGATTCCTTCCCAATTTCTTCCGTTATCCCGATTTTCTTCCCAATCTCTTCCATTATCCCGACTTTCTTCCCAATTCCTTCCATTATCCCAGATTCCTTCCCAATTTCTTCCGTTATCCCGATTTTCTTCCCAATCTCTTCCATTATCCCGACTTTCTTCCCAATTCCTTCCATTATCCCAGATTCCTTCCCAATTTCTTCCGTTATCCCGATTTTCTTCCCAATCTCTTCCATTATCCCGACTTTCTTCCCAATTCCTTCCATTATCCCAGATTCCTTCCCAATTTCTTCCGTTATCCCGAATTTCTTCCCAATTTCTGCCCTCTGTCCATTGAAAACCACGGCACCGGTGAATATTCACCAGCAGCTTCTCCTGGCAGTGCCTTGGAGCGTCCGGGAAGGATTTGGAATTTGAGGAGGACACGCGGAGGGCTCATTTTAAACCCAGCCTCTCCTTCGCTGTTTTAACATTTAAATAATTTGAAATAAATGTGAAATGGCAAAGGAGGTTTGGAGTGAAGACTCGGCCTCACCAAATTCCTTTTCCCTAAAAAACATCCAGCTCCAGTTTTACTCAAATGAAGCCATTTCATTCTCGGCTGCCTTGGCATTAATGCTTATTATTAATTAACCTTTAAATAGGAATATTCCGGACAGGCCAGAGACTTTCTCTGCTCTCCACTCCGCCTTAAAAATCTCATTTTCCCCTTTTTCATCACAAATTTGGCGTTTATTTGGTTCAGACACTGAGTTGGGCCCTCAGAGTCCTGGGATCATCCTTTTCCAGGGATTCTGAACAGAGAATTTTCAGGATCTCATTTCAATTAAGGGCTGTCCCGACTGAAAGATGGTGTCACGTTGAGGGGAAAAAAAAAAGAAAAAAGGACAAACAATTCTCTTTTCCCTCAGGAATTAAATGACAGTTTTCCAAATTAAAAAAAACAGGGAAGAGTGGATCAGCACAGAGTCATAAACTGCAGGTGATTCCTTTTTCCTTCTTTCTGTGTCAGGGAGTTTTCATCAATTTGTGCGTCCTTGTCACCAAAATCCCAAATACTGGGATCAAATCCGGGTCATCCCCCTAAATGATTGCTTCTTTTTCCATAAAAAAATAAAATAAGTGGCACAAATTTAAGTGGTGTCAATCTGCTGGGATCAAACCCATGTTAACCACCCGAATTATTGCTTCTTTTTCCATAAAAACGGAATTAGGTGGCACAAAAATCACTCTAAATCTTTGTGAGAGCGGAGAAAAAACAGAGGGAACTTGAGAAAAGACAGCTAAGCACTAGGAAAAACAGGAAAATACCCCCAAATTATTTTTGTATTCATTGTATCCTTAAAGTGGGATTTATCGCAAGAAAACAAAACTGCAAAAAACCTTCATCAAAATCCCAAATGTCTCTGCTTTTCCCAGCTCAGTTTAATTCCGCAAGGCCAGGAAATTTTGCTAAAAACAAAACCAAAAAAACAAAAAACAAACAAACAAAAAAAAAACCAAAAACCAAAAAACCAAAAAAACCCCACTTTGAATATAATAGCAATGGGAAGAATAATGAATTCCAAGGAATTGTAGGTAAAATATCCAGGAAAAGGATCAGAAATCCTTTTCCAGGAGCAGAAATTCCAGGTAAAAAGCCTGAGTGTACCTTCACGTCTTCATCCAGCTTCATGATCTTCTTGATCCGAGCCAAGGGCAGCTCCTGCACCCTGAAGTCTTTCTGCAGAGAGATTTGAGAGACTTTTTGCTGACATTTAACTGAAAATAAAGGTAAATTGTTAAAACAATCCAGTGTTTTCTAGAACTGAGCTGGCTAAAATCGGATTTATTCCCTTTCAGGTGTGGCAGCTCTTCCTGAGGCCTGGGAATTCTCTTTTTTTTTGTGTTTTACATTGGTGGAATCCTCCTTAAATCTCCTGTTTTGGCTGTTTCACATCCAAGCTGAAGCTGTTCTGCAGAACAGAATGTTTCTGATGTCACACATTTACCCATCTATTTATATTTGAAACAACTAATTCAGTTACGTTTCCTGGGTCCCAGAAACCATTGGAATTTACAGAAAAATCACAGGAGAAAATGAAGGCAAACAAGAGCCGGATGAAATCCTGGCTTTATTTGTTGCCAAATCCCAATTTCGGTGTTAAAATCCTTGCAGGAAGCTGGCTCAAAAGATCAATTTTATGTTTTTAGGTGGATTTCTCCCCGTTTTCCAGCCAGGAATGGTGATTTAGGAGCCTGGATCATCCTGTCCTGAGACATCACCGAGCCCAAATTTGCACCCACACATTCCCTGGAGAGAATTCCTGGGCTCAGGAAACCACCAAGAGGAGAGAAATTGGAATTAAAATAAATAAATAAATCCAATGTATTCCTGCCAGGAACCTCTTAAAAAAAGGGGAGAAAGGCTGAGGCTACATCCCACTGCATCAGGATTCCTACTCGTAAAAGACTTGTTTAAAAAAATAAAATAAATAAAATAAAAAATCTTCCCTTCTTAACAAAAAAGTCATAGGAAAATAATGGGAAAGTCATTTCTCCGGGGAAAAAACACTGCAGGATGTGTTAGGGAAACAAAAGAGGGGGGGAAAATGCTGAAAATGCTGGTTTTTATTCAAAATTTCTCTTCTGTGCTTCTTTCCAGTGCAGAAAAATGGGGATGTTGCGCATGGCCCAGCCAGCATTTCAGCAGGGGCATTTAATTTAATTCATACCCAGCACGTTTATATTTATTTATATACATTATTTTACACACAGATACATGATTAAACAGCATTTTGTGCCTCGTTCTGCACAGAAACCCGAGTGTGGTGCTCCTGCTGCAAACCAGAATTAATTTCTTGTGGGGCTGTCCCATCCTGATGGAGAATGCGGAATTTTGAAGGATTTTGGGCAATAAAAGGGCTGAGACCAGGCTCAGAGCGGCCTCTGCCACCAGCAACCACCACATAAACAAGTAAAGGACAAAAAAAAATCCCAAAGGGGTTTTTCTATCATTTTCCTTTTTTTTTTTTTAATTATTTTTTACCTCAACTCTTTCCTTTTTAAAGTGAACTTTGAGCATCGCAGAAAACCGAGGGGAAATTTTTAAATTTGCAACACTTAAGTTCGACTTTTATGAACTCCGAGGAGACGTGAACAGTTCAAATAATAGCAAAAAAAATTAGAAAAAAATGTTTAGAGCAAAGAAAAAAAAATTAGAAAAATTAATGCTCTTTTATTTCCTCGAAGGCAGCCAGGCCACATCCCATAAATCAGAAGGAGCAGCGTGGTGGGGAAGGGAAGCGGGACTGGCCCCAAACCAGCAGGAAAAGCTTCAGACACCAATTCCTCATCTTTTCTTTTCTCCAAATTAGGCCTCGCTGTCTCCACAGGCCTCTGTGGAGCTGCAGTGCTGAGCTCAGCCGAGGCCTGCTTCTTGTTTCTCCATCCTTCCCTTCTCTAAACACAGTTTTTCTTTTTTTTCCCCTGAATTTTAGTCACCAAAAAAAGCAAAAATCCAGGCAGAAATAGCCCCCAAAAATCAGGGGACCAACACAGTTTTCACACCCACATCCACGGCAGTGATTCTCAATAATAAACAGAAAAAATTTTAGGGTTTGATTCCACAGCACTGGGATGTTTTCCTGTTATCCTTTTTCCTTCCCTGCCCTCAGCTAGCAGCTTATCCTGGGAATGTCGAGTTTTCACTCCCTGCTCTGCCACTTTCACACCCACATCCATGGCAGTGATTCTCAATAATAAACAGAATAAATCCCAGGGTTTGATTCCACAGCACTGGGATGTTCTCCTGTTATCCCTTTTCCCTCCCTTCCCTCAGCTCCCAAAAATCAGGGGTCCAACACAACTTTTACACCAACATCCACAGCAGTGATTCTCAATAATAAACAATAAATTTTAGGGTTTGATTCCATGGTGCTGGGATGTTCTCCTGTTATCCCTTTTCCTTCCCTGCCCTCAGCTCCCAAAAATCAGGGGTCCAACACAGCTTTTACATCCATATCCATGGCAGCGATTTTCAATAATAAACAGAATAAATTTTAGGGTTTGATTCCACAGCACTGGGATGTTCTCCCTCAGCTCCCAAAAATCAGGGGTCCAACACAGCTTTTACACCAAAATCCACGTCAGTGATTCTCAATAATAAACAGAATAAATTCCAGGGTTTGATTCCATGGTGCTGGGATGTTTTCCCGTTATCCCTTTTCCTTCCCTGCCCTCAGCTCCATTTCCAGTGACTCCTGAGCTTGCAAAGCAATAAATAGATCCCACTGACAGCTCGAAATTAAGCTGCCCATACTTGATAAGCTGCATAATAAACCCCTTTCATGTGGAGATGAAACTCCAGCTCCCGAGCGCAAGAATTCGCTGTGCTGAAAGAGGAAAGTAATTAATTCTGGTTATGCATACAAATTTCTACATCTGTTTCTTTAATCGACTATCTGCACCCAGAAAAAAAAAAGCAGCTTATCCTGGGCCTGGTGGATTGGGGGGTTTTTACTTTGAAGAGCCTGGCTTGGACTGGAGTTCTTTTGTTTTCGGCTGCATTAAAAGCACCAGGAGAGTGATTTTTTTTTGGATCACAGGAATCCATCAATCTCTCTCGAAAAGTCATTTTTATTACATGCCCTTGTTTCCACACCTCTTGTGGGGATGGAAAAACGTGGAAGCTGCTTAGTCCAGTTGTTATTCTCAGCCTAGATGGGATTTTTTAAAATCGAATGCCTATAATTTAATAAAGCACCTGGTAACGACACTCTTGGCATTTGAGCGATTTCGACGCTTCAGGATTGTCAAAGGAATTGGTTCTGGACTAGGGCAGGAGCCTAAACTCAAAGATTCATCCGCAAAATTGGAATTAACGGGGAATTTAGGGAGGAGGGATACAATAAGCTGTATTGTGACAGTGAAAACTCGGTGTGGAGGGTTCCCTGACAGGTTTGTAACTCAGAATAGGAACAGCAGCACAATTTATCCTCAAATTCCTCAATCTCCTGGCACCTAAAGCAGCCCCTCTTCCACCTGCAGCTGTTTTAGAATTCCATCTCTTTTCCCCAAGAGGAATTCCCCTGGAATTCTTTAGGATGCAGCCACCTCGAGCCTGTTAAAAGGACCTTTAAATCACCTTTGTGGTGCTGTTTTAGGCCGGGAAGGAGCTGCAGGTTTGCCCGTTCCACCCCGGAGAGGCGAACTCCCCATCCTGGAACGTTCCAGGCCGGATGGAGCAGCCTGGGACAGAGGAAAATGTCCCTGCCCACGGCACAGGGATAATCCTTAAAATCTGTTCCGAGCGAAGCCATTCCATGATTTTATGACTCTGCTACAATTCCATTTGCATCTCCATTTTTTTGGAGATCCACCCCTTTGGCTGAGGGATTACTGCTCACCTCCCAAACCACCTCATCCCACATAAACACCCCAATTCCCAGATCCCAGAGCAGGAACGCCTTCAAGCTGAGCTTTCTTTGGACGGGAATTTTTCCCTGGTGGGTTTTTTTTGGGAATATCCCGATCCCTGAGGATGCTCACCACGGTGAGGTTGCGGATCTCCTCCATCACCCGGGGCCAGAAGGACTGGAGGCTCTGCTGGGCATCGCTGCTCCCGGCCGTGCCGAAGCCGCCGTCCGTGGACATCCTGGGAGCTGGGAGAGGCAAAAACCAGGAATGAGCAGGGAGGGAGAGCACGATTTAAGGCAGGAAAAGGCTTCCAACTGATGGGAATAGGTTAAAGGTTAGGGAGAAATTCCTTCCTGTGAAGGGCTGGGGTGGATTTCCCAAAAAAGCTGTTGGTGCCTCATCCCTGGAAGTGTCCAAGGCCGGGCTGGAGCACCCTGGGATAGGGGAAGGTGTCCCAGGGCAGGGCTGGAATGGGATGATCTTTAATGCCCCGTGATTCTGTGTCCCAGGAATCCCTCTGGAAAAACCATCAGAAGAAGAAATGCCAGCCCAGGTCCCACAGCCCCTGGATTTTTTAAAAAATAAATTAATTTTTCCGTAGAAAAAGGACAATAACCATTTGCTTCCATGGCCGTTTGACACTGAAGTGTCACTTTGTGTGGCTTTCCAGCAGTTTCCAAATCCCTCTTTTCCCAGGGTAGGATCAACAGGAGGAATTAGCGGCGTGTACAACGCAGGAGAGCAAAAGCAGCAAGATTTAAATTCCAAATCTTTTAATTGAAGCCATTTTCCAAAGCCCCACGGCTGTGATTTAGCCCGAGGTGCCACAAATCTACCGATTATTCCATTTATTCCAGGGAATATCCGTGCACCCAGGGAGATCGGGATCTCTGCAAACAGCTTCGGTTACCCGAGAAGGACCGAGGTGAAAAAAAGGGAAAAAATTTGGATCAGCTTTTCCCTGTGTCCAGGTGAGGAGCTGGGACACTCAGCATTCCCTGAGCTCATCCTTGGAGAACCAGTGACACCGATTTTCCCCCTCAAGAAATCCTTGGATCGAGCTGTGCCTTTTTGGGACGAGGAGCTCTTCAAGCAATTCCAGCTCAAGTTGGATAAATCCTTGGGAATTCCAGGACCAGCCTTCCTGGCTTCCTCTGTGACAGGAGAATGTGGCTCCAGGATTCCTGACAGACTGGAAGGATTGGGAATTCNGCCACAAATCTACCGATTATTCCATTTATTCCAGGGAATATCCGTGCACCCAGGGAGATCGGGATCTCTGCAAACAGCTTCAGTTACCCGAGAAGGACCGAGGTGAAAAAAAGGGGAAAAAAAACCTGGGATCAGCTTTTCCCTGTATCCAGGTGAGGAGCTGGAACACTCAGCATTCCCTGAGCTCATCCTTGGAGAACCAGTGACACCGATTTTCCCCCTCAAGAAATCCCTGGATCGAGCTGTGCCTTTTTGGGACGAGGAGCTCTTCAAGCAATTCCAGCTCAAGTTGGATAAATCCCTGGGAATTCCAGGACCAGCCTTCCTGGCTTCCGCTGAGACAAGAGAACGTGGCTCCAGCAACATTCCTGACAGACTGGAAGGATTGGGAATTCCTCTGAGACAGGAGAACGTGGCTCCAGGATTCCTGACAGACTGGAAGGATTGGGAATTCCTCTGAGACAGGAGAACGTGGCTCCAGGATTCCTGACAGACTGGAAGGATTGGGAATTCTCCTTTGGGACAAGAAGCTCTCCAAGCAATTCCAGCTCAAGTTGGATAAATCCGTGGGAATTCCAGGACCAGCCTTCCTGGCTTCCTCTGCGACAGCAGAACGTGGCTCCAGCAGGATTCCTGACAGCCTGGAAGGATTGGGAATTCCGCTGAGACAGGAGAACGTGGCTCCAGCAGGATTCCTGACAGCCTGGAAGGATTGGGAATTCCGCTGAGACAGGAGAACGTGGCTCCAGCAGGATTCCTGACAGCCTGGAAGGATTGGGAATTCCGCTGAGACAGGAGAACGTGGCTCCAGCAGGATTCCTGACAGCCTGGAAGGATTGGGAATTCCGCTGAGACAGGAGAACGTGGCTCCAGCAGGATTCCTGACAGCCTGGAAGGATTGGGAATTCCGCTGAGACAGGAGAACGTGGCTCCAGCAGGATTCCTGACAGCCTGGAAGGATTGGGAATTCCGCTGAGACAGGAGAACGTGGCTCCAGCAGGATTCCTGACAGCCTGGAAGGATTGGGAATTCCGCTGAGACAGGAGAACGTGGCTCCAGCAGGATTCCTGACAGCCTGGAAGGATTGGGAATTCCGCTGAGACAGGAGAACGTGGCTCCAGCAGGATTCCTGACAGCCTGGAAGGATTGGGAATTCCGCTGAGACAGGAGAACGTGGCTCCAGCAGGATTCCTGACAGACTGGAAGGATTGGGAATTCTGGCAGAGTCACCAATATCGAACACCTGGAGCAGCTCCAAAATATCCAGGAACGACGCAGATCCCAGGGATGGAAAATAAATCTCTGTGTCTCCCACCACGGGAAGGATTTTCCATAGGGAAGGATCTCCAGGATATTTGAGGGTCTTTGCTCCATTACACGGTGATTCCCCTCCGGAAACAGGCACAGGAATTGGCCAGGAATTCCCAAATCTGCTCCAGCCAGGAATTCCCAAATCTGCTCCAGCCAGGAATTCCCAAATCCACTATTCCAAAGCAAGGAGGATCCCTAAAATGGCTCTAAGGGGTCATGCCAGACAATCCTGCAGCCCACACTTCCCAAGGAAAACAGGGAACGGTTCTATTTTAATTCCAAACTTCCCAAGGAAAACTTGGAATGGTTCTATTTTAATTCCACACTTCCCAAGGAAGCCTTGGAATGGTTCTATTTTAATTCCACACTTCCTGAAGAAAACTTGGAGTGGTTCTATTTTAATTCCAGACTTCCCAAGGAAAACAGGGAATGGTTCTATTTTAATTCCAGACTTCCCGAGGAAAAGTTGGAGCAGCTCTATTTTAATTCCAGCAGCCTGGGCGTGGGAAGAGCCAGAGGGAATTCTGACAAAGGAAAAAGGTCAGGAAATTGAATTTTCAGTCTCAGAGCAAGACAGGAAGAATTCCAGGTGAAGGAACCTCTGGAATTCAGTGACTGACACTTTTCTTGCTGACTCTTCCACAATTATTTGCATTAGAATGGAACCTGCCCACAGACTGAGATATTCCAAGTATTTATAAGAAAATCATGGATAAAAATATTCCAATGAGGGTTTAATTGGCATTTGGATCTCCCCCACCTCAATCAGCACTGCCAAAAAATAATTTAGGGACAAAAAACCCCAATCCTTGGAACCTGTTCTGGCCTGGGAATATTTTGGTATTCCTGGAATTTGGTGCAAGAGGAGATGCAATTCCTCTTGGACACAAGGAAAATCCCTTTAAAAATAGAAATTATTTGCATTTATCCCATTTAAATGCTGCGCTGGAACATAACACTGCCCAGAATCCCAGGAAACAACAGGTGAAAATTAAAGGAAAGAAGGTTATGGAATAAAGAGGAAGAGAATTTCACCACCGCTGAATTTCTAGCATTAAATAACTGCCTCCAGATGTATTAAATATCCAGATTTCAGGAATGGTTTCCTCTGGTCATTTATAATACAAAAATCCTGCTGATGGATACAAAAAAATTCCTATTTTTAAGTCAAACACGGGAGGCATCTCGGAACAATGGGACAATTCCTGCTTTCCGTGGCTGTTCAGGATCATTTTACGATAAATTGAGTAAAAGCAGAAACCAAGGCAGCAGGAGGCTGGAAAACCGACAGAACACCATCACTGTAAACCCCAAACTGAAAGTGAAACTGCTCAGAACGCTACAGGAATTTCTCCCAGTTAAAACAGGGATACAGAAGTGGCTTGGAGGTGCCTGAAGAGGATTGGGAGGAAAGGGGAAAATTCCAAACTGCCACCCAAAATTCCAGAGCTGGCTGTGAGAGAGAAACCTCAGCAAGGAGCCGCTCCTGGGCCATGAGGAGAATTCCTTCTCCTCCCTGAAAGCTCATCCCAGGATCAGAGCAAGCCAAAAACTCACTCGGGATGAGACGAGCTCGGCACAGCCAGAGGAATCCTTGGATTTCAAACCTGGGTCTGAACCTGTTCGGGTTTTCCAGCTGGGAAGTTTTATAGGGGAATTTTCCAGCTTCACTCTGCCCCATCCATCCATGGATCCATCCCTCCATCCTCCCATCCATCCATCCATCCATCCTTCCCTCCATCCACGCCTCCATCCCTCCATCCATCCATCCCTCCTTCCCTCCTTCCATCCATCCATCCATCCACCCATCCATCCATCCATGGATCCATCCCTCCACTCATCCATCCATTCATCCACAGATCCATCCCTCATTCCCTCCTTCCATCCCTGGATCCATCCATTCCTCCATCCATGGATTCATTCATCCATCCACTCATTCATCCCTCCTTCCCTCCATCCTTCCATCCATCCATGGATCCATCCATTCATCCATCCATGGATTCATTCATCCATCCACTCATTCATCCCTCCTTCCCTCCATCCTTCCATCCATCCATGGATCCATCCCTCCATCCACTCATCCATCCATCCAT
>VWPU01013497.1:5646-60068 GCA_013398955.1 Callaeas wilsoni
GGGATGCCCCGTGGCACAGGGATGCCCATGGTCTGGCCAGCTCGAGGCAGTGCATGCCAGCAGCATGGTGCCCCCGGCCAAGCACCCACCTCTCGGGGACCCCATTTTCCTGGTGTCGCCGCAGGGCTGTTCAGGCAGTTTGGGAAGTGGCCGTGGCTCCCAGGCGGTTGTTAATGGTTCCATTTGCACAAAGCCGTCCCAGCTGTGGTCTGGGCACAAACTGGGATTCCCTCCTGATCACCTCATGGCCAAAGCCCATCCGACACAAGGAGTCTGTTTTTCTCTGGAACTGGCTGGAGGGGGATGGCTGGAGGGGGAGGGGGGGGACTGCAAGGCCACGGCAATCCTTAGGAAAACATTAGTTTGTTATTTTAATATTTTTGAGAGGAAAGCATTTTGCTCCTATGTCGATGCCTTTTTGTGGTTTATTATTTTGTTGCTAATTTACTTAACCATTAGCAAATTAAGGTGGATTATGGCTTGGATGCATTAAAAGCACCAAGGAGTTGTGGTCCTTGTGGCTATTTCGGGCAATGTCATAAGCACACTCTTTTTTTTTATTGTCCTCCTAGGGAGCAGAATTTGAACTTAATATTCCATGAAATAAGCCATTGTAATCACGTTGGGTTAATAGAAGAAGTAAAATTGCCTCTCCTCTCACAAGACATTAGAGCAAGGCTGCATTATTAAAGTTTTCTTGCGGACAGGCGGTTTAAAATATATCCTCAGTGGCTGACGCAAGTCTTTTCAGCGGGGATGACAGCTTTTCAGATCTTAATAGGCTGTTCATTTCTGGCCTACGAGTTTTCAGCATTTCTTCTTTTCAAGCCAGGCTGTGACATGATGGCTAAAAACTGACATAAAGAAGTGCCATGTACTGTGAAAACCTTTATTCACTAAGTGGCTCCATGTAAATTGGTGTCAATAAGCAAACAATTAGAACTTAAAAAAAAATTGTTGGTTTAAATCCCTTTTCTCCTTAATCATTTGACCTAAAAATCTCTCCTTTCTCTCTCCTTTCTTTGGAAGTGGTGCATATAAACCAGTGACAAAGTGTTTTGCAAGTGAAAGTGGATCAGATCTTTGTTAGAAATCAGTAAATGATATTTAGCCAAGGTGAGTTTGGCATAAGGTTTTTTGTCTTTGAAATACAATTTACAGTGAACTAAATTCCAGGTAAATGATAAAGAATGAAGACGGGGCTGGTTCTTCTGCCCTTTCTCCCCACACTCCCAGTCTCCCCTGTTTTGGAGCCACAGCCTCCTGCAGCACGAACAGCCACCGGGTTCTGGGAGCTTGGCTAATTTCAAGTCATGCTTTCTGGAGATTGTTTACTTGAATTATTTGCAGAAAAGACTTTTTTCCTTTGTCATTAGGTGAAGAAAAGGCACAGCACTTAATGCTTTCCCCACTCTTGCTTGTCCCAGGAAAAAAATGTTCAGCAGAGCTTTTCATTGCTGTTGTAATTTATGATTTCTCCTTTTCTTTTTATAACTCGACTCCTCTCCTCGCTCCTTCCTCCCGATGGATCCAGCAGGGCGGCTCATCGCCGCTCCGATGGCTCCCGGGCTGGCTCCAGGCAGCGCCTCGTGGCCACGGCTCCCCCGTCCCTGCGTGCCGCTCGCTGTGTCACTTGGATGGAGACCACACAATCTCTGAGAGCCTCCTGCACTTCCAGGCTGCTCCACACTTGGCTGTCCGGTGTTCCCCGGGGATGTCACCGCCCGTCTTTCACCCCTTATACACAGGCTTGTGTTTCAGGTGGCCATTGAAGACAAACTGCTCTCTGGAGCAGGGCAAGTGGCTTCACCTCACTTGCCGCAATATTTCTGTGCGGTTTCAGGCACTCCCTAATGTATCAGAGCATAAAGGGAGACTGCAGGAAGAGGGCAAACTGTTGCATTCCCTCTGAGGCTGAGTAGGTGAGTGTGCAGGGTGATGGTGTGCTGGTGCGTGGCCAGTGCAGAGCTGCTGATGGTGCTGGCCAGGAGGGACTGGACATGGCCCCTGTGGCTTCAGGGAACAAATCCTGCCCAAAAACCCAGAACACGAGGGTATGGCTGGGGGTATGGAGAGGCCAGGGCGAGTGGTGCCTTCAAGCAGGAGCCGTTGTGCCGTCCCGGGGGCAGCGGGGGCAGAGTCCCAGTGACGTGTCCTCGCTCCCCTCCCTGTGCCCAGGGCTGCTCCGAAGGCAGAGCCCCACAGAACCTGGATTTGATGGATTTGTCTTCTGAAACTTGCTACAGTTCATTTGAGCTGAGCGTGGAGACGCCACCAGGTGAGAAGGAGCAGGTGCACCTTGGTACACGACCGGCTGAGCTGAAATCCAGGGCTGGGCAATATTTTAGTGTAACGAGCCTGGCTGGGAGGTGACTTTACCTGGGGGCTTTTTTCATGATCACATTTTTAAAGAGCCTTTTCAGATGCCAAAAGCACTACCCAAACACAGTTACAAAAAATGGTAATTCATAGACTCACAGAATGGTTTGGGGGGGAAGGGACCTCACAGCCCATCTCATCCCACCCCTGCCATGGCCGGGACACCTTCCACTGTCCCAGGTTGCTCCAAGCCCTGTCCAGCCTGGCCTTGGGCACTGCCAGGGATCCAGGGGCAGCCACAGCTTCTCTGGGCCCCCTGTGCCAGGGCCTCCCCACCCTCACAGGGAACGATTCCTTCCCAATATCCCATCCATCCCTGCCCTCTGGCAGTGGGAAGCCATTCCCTGTGTCCTGTCCCTCCATCCCTTGTCCCCAGTCCCTCTCCAGCTCTCCTGGAGCCCCTTCAGGCCCTGGAAGGGGCTCTGAGCTCTCCCTGGCGCCTTCTCCTCTCCAGGTGAGCACCCCCAGCTCTCCCAGCCTGGCTGCAGAGCAGAGGGGCTCAGCCCTGGGACCAGCTCTGGGGCCCCCTCTGGATTCTTATTTTTGGGGCTCCAATGAGGAACTGGTCTAAGTTCACCTATATGATTCAGATCACTTGATATCAGTGGCCTTATATTTGTTTCTTAATTAAAGGATATATTAATGACTTCAACAGGAATTTCTCACAGACCAGGGCAGGTGTGAACATTTGAGGGTGCTCAGGCACTGCAGTGGGGGAGTGACAGGGAAAGCTCCAGGTCCTGGAAAGGAATTTTTACAAAGGAAAAAAAAATGGCTGATTGTTACCTTTTATTCATAAAAAAAATCCATGACAAAATTATATCCTAATTTTATAATAATAAAACTTTGGAAGCGTATGAATGAAGGGGAATGTGGCACCTGGCTCTGGAAACCTGGATGTGGAAACCAGGTTGTTTTATTTTAGATCACTGGCAATGAAAACTGTATTCAAAGACGGTTTAATTCCAAGCTTTCGTTCAGGTCTGCCTGGAGACAGCAGAGGCAGAGCATCAGACGGGCTCTGGGTCTCCTCAGAATCCATGGGTTTATCCTTTCAAGCCCAGCTGTGAGATGCACCTCGAAAGGCTCTGATGGGCCGGGGCGCGCGAGCGTCAGGCTGAGAGCTGGGGTCCCTCCGTGCTGCAGCCTCTCCTCGAGCCCTTCGCAGCCACATTTAACATTCCTCTCAAAGTTTGCAGGAAAAGGCCTACAACAATACAGATACAATTAAAAGAAATCAAAGGTGTAATGAAAGTTTTTGTGTTTACAGGAATTAAAGCAGCAAGCGTTTCTTAAAATTTCCAGAAATAACTGAAATTTATTTAGGCATAACAGAGCAAGTTAGGACATATTGCTTACACTGAACATAATTCCAAAAATTATATTGGTGATTTCTGACAATTTTCTACAACTTGATAATTACACAATATTTGGCAATTTAAAAAATTATTCCTGTTGTTCATTTTAAAGCAAAGGACAAGGAGCCATGGCTGGAGTCCTCGGAGGCTGGCTGGCCTGCCCCCAGATTTGTGTTTATATATCTTGCAATATTTTTCAGTAATCAAGGCAATGCCTTTAAATAAAAGTGAAAAGTTATGTGACCTTGGTTGTCAGACTCAATTTAGACTCTGCCGCAACACTTCGCATTTTATTTTTTAAATTAGCTGTTGCCATCTTTTACAATTTGTTTATAGGCAGAAAGAGCCACATGGAATGGGAAGTATCAGGGAGGAGTTAAGAGGTGCTGCTTTGGCCTCAAATAGAGGCATTTTTAATAACTTTAACAGCCTTTTATTTTATTTTTCCCTTTAATCAGTTTTCTCAGGTGGTGCCTTGATTCATTCTGGTTTTCTTTGCAAAAAAATTGTTTCCTTTTTTGAAGAACGTTGGGGTTCTCTTCCCCCTTCTGGGGGAGCACACTGGATTTTTGGGAAGCTTACCATTAAAAGGTGTGCAAGGTAATGTTCCCTCTTGGGTTACACTCACCAAACCGTTTTGTTCCCCAGCTGTTTTTTGCCTGTTACAAGGATCAGGAAAAAGGGAGTTTGCTGTGCCCACAGTGTCCGTGGCCCCGTGCTGGCACCACCTCCCTCTCCAGTGCCCCATTCCAGGCTGGATTTTCCTTCCTTGGACATTTGCACAGGCTTTGATGTTGACCCTTCCCCTTCCCCTTCCCCTTCCCCTTCCCCTTCCCCTTCCCCTTCCCCTTCCCCTTCCCCTTCCCCTTCCCCTTCCCATATCCATGGATTTTCCCCACCTTTATGGCTGAAGTAGGTCATCTGCTTTGCCAGAGACACCAATCAGCCCCTCTTGTATCTGATTTTTATTTTTCATAGGATATATTTTGAAAGCATATGTAAAATAGGACTGAAAATAGCATTCCAAATGTCAGCAGCCCTGTAGCATCTTGGCTGAGCTGCTCTGCTTTACTGTTTGGAACAGATAAAGTCATTCTGCTCAATGAAAACCAAAAGCAAACATAAATTGGAGCAAAACGACACAATTTTGTAGTCGTGGCCTGGCACACAGGGCGGTGATCTCTCTGCTTTTGAGGGTGGAATAGAAAAGGGAAATTTTAAGGCTTGTATTCATGAAAAATACGGTAACTGTTTTGATCTACATAGAATAAAAAATGAAGGAAGAGGAAGATCATATGGCAAACCACAAACATCTGACCATGTTGTGCTTCTCTGGCTCCTTTTTGAATATGAGAATTCAATGATTGTAAAATCAGGCCCTGACTGAAGATGGGGTGATGGTGTGGGCAGCACCCCTAGAGCTGCTGCACAACAATGCCACGGACATATCTCACATTTATCATTTCAGCATTTTCTCTCCCACAGCTCTGCATGCATTTTCAAGGGAATTGGTACATGAAAATGCATACTGGGGAGTATTTGAGGCTCAATAGAGTCAGTTGGGTTGTTCCATATGACTCTTCTGCTACCAAAAATTGTAATTAGATCATTTTGATTGGTTTAAATTTTGTACTTCTAAAAAGAACAAAACTCTTATAGTCTACTTAAGTAAAAGTAGGAAATTAACACATATTAAAATACATCTTTAAAGCTTTAACCCAGCCTATCAGTGCGAGAGGCTGCCGATTACTGCGTGATGCTGTGGCAGCACCGCACAGTTTGTAACTCTCTCTGCAGTCCTGTTTGGGGACAGCGTTGTTTGCTTTTGAAAAAGGAGCTTTTTAAAACGCCAAGTGTGTGGCCAGGCCTGAAGAGGCACCTGCTGTTCTCATCGGAGCATCAGAGACGCCTCACCTGGAGGAGGAGGCGGCGGTGAAAAGCGGCTCACCCAAAGGGCTCGTTTCTGTTCAGGACTGGCCGTGTCTGTGGTGTGGGCTTGCTTTTCTCGTGCCCCTTCCCCCAGTCCCAGCCCGCTGGTGCTGCAGGTACGGCTGGGCCGGCTCAGCCATCAAAGAGCCGCCGGCTTCGTGATGCGGGGCCGGGCCCCCGCCCCCTCTTTGAGCGTATTCTGTCGCCACGTTATTGCATCAAACATCGCTTCCAATACAATACCACAGGAAACTAAGGGCCCTATTCAGAGATTACATGCACCCCATGGAAGGGTGCTTTTCATCTATTGCAAACCTGATTTAAAACCCAGCCCTACGTGACTCTTCCCCGTACTGTAACTTGCACAAAACGGGGAGTTCTTGAGGTTTCCTGTATTAGTCCCTGCTCCTTTGACACGCCTGGCACAAGCCCGACAGGGTCTCATTGTGGCATTTTTATTAAGAAAGAGGATGCTGATTCTTTTTTCTCTGTCAGCTGCTGAAATAAGAAGGTTTTAAGAACAAAGAAAAAACTTGTGCCAAGGGGAGACACAAGAGGATTATGATTCCCAAAGGAAGGTGGACGTTCCCCACATCAAAACACCGTCCTAATGAGCCAATGGGTTTTTCTGGTAAATATATTTAGGGAGAAGTACATTTGGGTGCCATCTCTACTCATTTATTCTTCAAACTGTAATGCCGCACATTTTGGGTTTCACTATATTGCATTTTAAAACTAATGATGCATTCATTCTCCGAGCAAATCTTATTTCTAAGCCCTAATTTAATAGAATTAAACTCTAAGCTGAATTGGTTTTATGAGATAAAACTCTGAAGTTGATAACTGCATTTAGGAATAGTTCAGGTATTGAGTTTCTAATTTGCTTCCTAAGCATGGAAATCCCTCAGATAGTCAATATTGACGCCCTGTAATTGCTAAGAGTGGGGCTTGCCGAGTTTCCTCCCTTGGAGCGATGCTCCGAGCACGGCCCGGGGGCTGCGGCCGAGGCCTGCCCAGCCCAGCCCGGCTCCGCCTGGCCCAGGGGCCGGCCCCACGCCCCCTCTCCACCAGCCCGTGCCTGCCAGCAACAATCCCTCTGCCTCCAAGGAAAAAGGAAACTCCAGCTTTGCTGGGCCTCCAGCTCAGACATGGAGCCATCGCTTCGTGCTGCCGTTTTCCCCAGGAAGGGCGAGATAGGACTTGAGGAGATCATCTCCAGATGATCTAACGTTGCTATTCAGATATAACCCAGGTCTAATTCTGCTGCTCGGAAGCCCCTGGATGCTCTCTCAGGAGACACCAGCCAGGAGGGGAACTGATGCCACTTGTGCTTTGTGGCACCTCCAGATTTTGCTCTGTGTTACAAAGTACTTGACTTTGCTGCTTTATTACAAGAATGGTTTGGGAACTAAGCCTGAAGAAGAAGAACGGACTTATAAAACACCTGGATTTTGCAAATTTACCGATGTTTAGTTACAGATAGGCAGAACTGCAAATAAAGCACAACCTTCTCTCAGGTAAATCACCAAACACTTAATGTGGAGCTCCCTGAAGCTTTGGTGAGTGAGGGTGTGTGCACACGGATAATGCAGCGAGTTTCCACTTAGGGAAGTTTGTTGGTGGGTGGTTCTGTGGAGAAATCAGTTATCAAGCCTACTTCCAAAAATAAATAAAAGCAGAGAGATGTGTGATTTAAAAAAGGAAGGAGGGGACAGAAAAAAAACCTATTTTAATTGTAGTTGCTTAATAAAAGGCTTTGGTTTGTACCTAATATGTAATGATTTAAAGCATTGGGAAGAGGTTTGCCAGATAGTTTGTCTCTCTAATTAGGGTAATGAGATTTTTATTGAAATTTTCCCCAACCGCCTCCTGTTGCCCCAGGTGTCTTCCCTGCATTTAAAACCCACTGTATTATATTAAATGAAGGAGAACACAGACCAGTTGAAGCTGCCATGTTTTGTGAGGTCTAGAACCAGGCAGGGTTGATGATGTAAGGTCAGTTCATAGAATCACAGAGTTACAGAATGGTTTGGGTTGGAGGGGACCTTAAAGATCATCTAATTCCAGCCTCCTGCTGTGGAGCAGTGGCTGGACTCCGGTGACAGTGATGGTGCTCAGTGCCTGCTGGGCAGCCCGGAGGGCTCCGGGGGCTGATTCTTGCTCCTGTGTCATTGATTGCAGCCAGAAGCCTGGGGCCAGGGCTGCTGGTGGTGCTGGGAAGGGCTGTGCGGCATGGCACAGCCGGCTGGAGCCGTGCCGGGAGGGGAGGCTGCTCCGGCAGGGAGGAGCAGCTGTCCTTGGCTCTGTCCATCCCTGGCTCTGTCCATCCTTGGCTCTGTCCATCCTTGGCTCTGTCCATCCCTGGCTCTGCTTTGCCTCCCCGTGCCGTGGCTCAGCCAAGCCCCTAATGCGAGGTTTCGCTTGGCTCTCGGCAGCGACACGAGCAGTTCCCTGGAACGCCTGGAAATTTTAGTCATTTTGTGAAATAACTGGTTTCATAATACGACAGTAACACGTCCACTGAGCCGGCAGTCGGGTGACAGGGTAACGGGGGGTTGCTCTTTCCTCCTGCAACTGAAGCAGCTTCTCTTCTGCATTCTCAGGGATTAAAGTTTCTTCTCCCTACCAAGAGTATAAAGGCAGCTGTTTAGTGATAAACAGTTGCAAACGATAAACAAATCAATATTTGTTAATGTTATGATGCACTCGCATCTCTCAGATACACATGGAATGATTTATAGAGTACAGCATTTCAGGGCTGACCCTTGCAGGTCTCAGAAAGCACTTAAAAAATAAATTTACCCTGGCCTCTCTCACCCCATTTCAAAAAGGGTGACAAAGATGAAGTAATTTATAAGTCACACTTTTATTAATGCTTTTAACTTTCATATACTTGGCTTTCTTGCCCTCTGAGCAGCTAAGTGCAGCTCTTGGTCGAATGGTAACCTTCGGTGCTTTGAGAGGGGTTTTGTACAAATGATCAACTCATAAATAGGTGCTGTGCTCCGCATTATCCTGCCATAAATTCCCAGGACCTTTCAAGTACATCAAGAAAGAGCAACTTGAACTAGGCGTTCTGTGCTCGAGTTTACAGACTAATGCAGTCCTAATGAGCAGCTGGGCAAAGGGTTTCCAGAGCATGTCTAATGCTTTCCGTGGTGATCCTGGGCTGGAAGAGCTCGTGAGGCAGGAGGGAGGTGGCCCTGGCAGCAGGGCCCCCATGGCAGCAGGGCAACACGGCTGGGAAATGTGGCAGGGGGACATGGCTGGGGGACGTGGCCGTGGCAGGAGGGACATGGCTGAGGTCACCTCCCCTGTGCAGCTCAGGAAGGGTTTTTGTTGTGAGCTCCCAGTTGCGGGGAGTATAGGGAACATTAGCTGGATCAGTGTGTATTGACTAATTATCACCCCTCTGATTACAGGTGTTGTTGGGAAAAAATTGATCTAAAAAAGAACAATACACAGATAAACTTCAAAATGCTTCTCACGGTGAATTCTTGCCGTGCGTGCAGCCCTCACAACGACACTGCTGGGACTCCCAGCCAGCGCTTGTGTGGCCGCCTTCCAACATCTCCAGAACCTTTTCCGTACAATAACCACCTGCCTGGAGAAGGGTTGTGTGGTGATGCTTGTCTGAATAAAAACATGCCTGTACCAGACAGCCTCTGCTGCCCTTAGCAGGTACTGTTGACACAAAGGAATTGTTCAACCTCAGCTCTCCCCAGTGAGTACTAAATGTAACCCAGCTAAGGGACAGCTCAGCCCATGGAGGGGAGATCTGCTGGCACACCTGTCCTGTCTTCTTGGTGAGCCCTCGAAGGGGAAGCAGGGCCACAACCTGAAACCCAGGAAGCTCCATTTCAACACCAGAAAAGCGTTTTTCGCTGTGAGGGCAGTCAGACTCTGACACAGGCTGCCCACAGTGATTGTGCAGTCTCCCTCCTTGGAGATTTTCATCTGGACGTGGTCCTGGACTCCCGCTCTGCGTGACCTTGCTGGAGCAGGTGGGTTGGACTGTATGATCTGCAGACATGATTTCTAACCTTGGCTCTGTGACCCTGTAGTCCTCCTTTTGCAGCATCATGTCTGGGAGTTGATTTATTCCGAGAAGCAGAGCCAGCTCTTCCCAAGGGGAAGTGTCATCAGGACCTGTCCTGCCTTAGGAGGAAGAATGCTGTGTCCAGCTGCAGCTCCGTGAGGCAGCCAGAGCCTGCTCTGCTAGATCTGAGTGGGGAAGGCTGGTCATTGGGGTCAGGTGTCTAATTATGAATAATGAGGAAAGGGAAGAGTGGTAAACACAGGAATAGGTTGCTCCTTTTCTGGAAAAATTATGCTTTAGGCCTCTCTGGTGCACTTCTGCTGTGGGAGCCTATTGATAAAGGAGCTTATTTTGGACTTAGGGCTGTCAGGATTCCTCTGGGTTTATTGCTAATTCTTCTAGGGGGTCTTTTATTGCAAAGGGCTTCTTCGAGGTGAGGCTAGTGGGCCACACCTGGTCCCTGTGTCTGACCATACGAGCATCAGCTGCTGCTCGTTGGTGGCATCATTACCCAATCCTGCTCAGGAGTGGGAGCAGAGGTGGCCTGTGGGCAGGAGGGAGAGGATATATGTAAGGGTAGAGCAGGTGAGAGCTCCGAGGAGTCCTGGAAAACAGAGAGAAGGAGCTGCTCTGAGAGGAGTTAAGGTACATTGGGATTTCTTGCTCTGGTTTGCTGGTCGAGCTTCTCTGCAGTTGTAGGAATCAAAGGATAGCTTTAATTCCAAGAGTCTCTGATGAAATGCCTTTGTGCAATGTAGGTAACTTGAGCAGGGAAGGTCCTCCTGGAGTTGGCTGTTCTCAGCCAGCCTGTCCATTGTGCCTGGAGTGTGGACGTGGTGCTTCGTGGTCCCTGTCTTGAGAGGGCTTTGGGAGAGCTGTGTGGTGGGGCTGAGGGCAGCTGGGACTTAAGATTTCTTGAGCCTTCTTCTAGTGAAAGAATGTATCCTGGCAGATCTTGATGCTAAGTCCTCCTCAAACTCCTGCTTTGTCTCCTCTTCTTCCCCATGCAAGTATGATTTTTTTCCTGGTATTATTTTCACTGTTACTGTCTGAAATGTAGTCCATATGCTCAGGTGTCACTTGCACCTGGTGGCTGTGAAACCACCTTGAACTGTCTCCCTCCGGCAGCTCCTGCTGGGGTGTCCAGTGGAATATTGTGGGTTTGGGTATATGATGTAACAAAAATACGCTTGATTTTTACTTGAAAGGAACTTATTTGTGCACATAAGACTTGCATTATTAGTATGGTGAAAGCTGTGTTGGGTTTTTGACTTGATTGCAGGGAAACTTGCTGCAGCAGGCTGGAGTTTTTTAAAAGAAAATCTCCCATGAAAAGCTGCAGGAACTTTAATTTTAAAAAAATGTCCATAGACCCTTGTGTAATAAAGCATTTGAAGCTGGGGCAGAGCAGCATGGGTTGAGGCTCTTTGAGTGCATTGATTACTCTTTTTGGAATCGGATCCATCTGCCAATTACCCTAGAAGTGGGGAGGGGGGAAAAAAACCTCTTATTTTGGTATAAATATGTAATGCAGTGCATGGGAAAAGCAAATTCCCTGGATTCAAACCATATGTTGGGCTGAACGTGGGCACTGTCTGGTCTGTTATTAATGGATATTGTTAAGCCTGGGATCAATGCAGAGTTGCCCCTGAATGCAGTGTCTGGTGGCCAGGAGGAGCTGTGTGAGGTAGTTGAGGGGCAGCAGGTGGGGCTTGGGGGGTTTGGAGCAGAAGTGACTTTTCACCATCACCCTTTCCTGTGTGCTACGTTTGGAAAAATGTAGTTAATGGAGAGAAGTGAATTTGCTTGGGATTTTGTGCTTTACTGAGACTTCATACAGTTATGACACTTGATTTTTCATTTTTTGAATAGTTAATGACAGCAGTAGGGGTATAACAGGTAGGAAATGATTTCATCTTCCTAAGGAGCAGATGATGGAGAAGACCTCAGTGAGCTGGAACCCACGAGGTTCTTGATGCTCCTGTCCTGCTTTTCTTCTCCTACCCTCTGGAGTCACTGTGTTTTTCTCCCTGGGGGTTTCATTTACACCAGTGTGCAATTTACATCTTTGCTGCTTGTGCTTGTACAAGGTGTGTACTTTGCAAGCATTGTCCTAGTTGGTAGAGGAAGCCAAGTTGGTTGCTTCTCCCGAGCTGGAGGCTCCCAGGAGGTTTGTGCTGCCCCGAGGTCTCGGGGGCCCCTGCCCAGCCCTGGAGGGTCCAAGCAGTGATGAAGGTGACGTGTGGCACCTCCACTGGGCAGCTCCAGGCCACTCACTGAGTGAAGGTACATGAGTGCCCATCTGTGGGTGACCATCTAAAGGAGCTTTTCCAGCTTTTTTCATTGCTATTCTCATCCTAACTTCCCCCCAGATCAGCACTGAAATGAAGCAATGACCCCTATATCTGAATTTCCCCCAGTTTCTCTGTTCCACCCGATGTGTATTGACATGTTACATACAAGCCTTTGTATGTTAAAGCTGCCCATTCCAGCTCTCAGTTGGTGTAATTCTGCTGTTAATAATTTAAATGATGAAGTAGAGTCGGTGAGAACAATAACCGTGAAACAGATGGAGCTGGGAGCAGAGCAGGGCATAAATCCGTGAAAACTCGAGGCTCTGCAGTGGAGCATCCGAGTGGATTAGCGGCTCTGGGAGTGAACCTGCTGTGGGAGGGGGCAGGCGGAGGAGCCTCACCAGCTCCAGCCTGGCATCTCTGCTCTTCTCTGAGACAAACCCAACACCAAAGGCACAACCAGCTACAGGGGAACCTCAGGAATACTGAGAACGAAGTTGCCTGTGGTGCTTTGTGCTGTTCTTTCAGTTTGGTGTTCAGTTGCGTGTTTTGACGAAATTCTCCCCTCCTCAAAGATGCTGCTTTTTATTCACACCCAGGTCCCTTCTTACTTAGCTTGTCCTCAGTGTGGGTGGAGGGCAGGGATGAGCCAAATCCTTCAGCTTACCTGGACTGACACCCTAAGATCACATTGGCACAATCCCCAGCTTCCACACTAGAAAAGTTTGAGTGAAGCCTTGGCAGACAGGAACTCCTGCACTCTGTTCTCTCAGCTGTGTGTATTGCCCAGGTAACAAGTGACAGGGCAAGAGGAAGCAGCACTAGGGGAGGTTTAGGTTTGGTACTGGGGACAATTTCTTCATGGAAAGAGCTGTCCAGCCCTGGCAGAGACTGCCCAGGGCAGTGCTGGAGTCCCCATCCCTGCAAGTGTGCAAAAACCATGTGGATGTGGCGCTTGGAGATACGGGTTAGCGCTCAACATGGTGGCGGTGCTGGGCTGGGGCTGAACTGGACTATCTCAGGAGCATTTTCTAACCTAATGATTTTATCATTCTCTGACTTGGCTGGGTATTACAGTTGCAGAGCCTTTAGGTCTCTTAAGTGGGAAGGAACAGGGTCTTCTTCCCATTCAGCCCTTCAGCTGTTCTGCCATGGCTCCAACAGCTGGAAGGTGACTTGGTCTCTGCTCTGTCCACTCCTGCAATTCTCCAGAGACTCTTGGAAAATAGCCTAAAATTTCATGGTTTCCGTTTTGGGATTCAAACAAATCACCCCAAAAGTTTAGATAATGAACCCAGAAGTGGGTGTTTTTGGGGGAAATTCCATGCTTTCCAAGCACCCAAGTGTGAATTTGCATGCCTGGAAGTGTCTCTGTGCCTGGTGAATCCTGGCAGCGGGTGCTGTCGTTGGCTGCCACGCTGGGGGTGTCAGGTGTGGCTGAGATGCAGCTGGGGCAGACGGAGAGTTGAGCCCAGCTCCCCTTGCCCAGCTCTGGCTCCGTGGGAATATGGCTCACTCGTAACGAGATCGGGGTTGCCGCGGGAGGAGAGATGAGGCGCGATTTGCAAATTGCTTAAACTTCCTGCGCTTAATTATAGCTAGACCTGCCAAGCAGCTAAGAAAGGCCGCGGGCTTCGTTAGCTGGCCGTGCCCAGCCCCGCCACAGCGGAGTTCAGCGGACTCAGGGCCGCGTCCCTGGGCCGTCCTTGCGGAGCGACGGGATCTGGCCGTGACATTTCATTATGCTGATTTTAACTGGCATGAGGAGAACTTGTGGACAGGCTCCAGTCTTGTGAGGGAGAGGAAAGAGTGGAAAAAGCAAACCATAAATTAAAATAATAACAGTATGGGCCAACAAACAGCACACACATGTGCAACAAAGAGAGGCGACCTAATAAATACATTCACTTTGATTTACGGTGTTGTGGTAATCCAGACCGTCATCCTCGCTGTGGTTGGGAGGGTTTTTGTGTGGTGATGAAGGACAAAATCAATGGTGGGTCTTTTCATTCTTTTAATAAGAAGAAAATAATTCCCCCTCCGTGTTCTCCCAGTCTTGGGACTTGGCTTCAAAACCCATATAAATCTGTGAAAACGTAATTCTGCTGTAGGAGCCTCTTTCTCCTGCTCCTGGAGGATGGCTTTCCTAGAGGTGTTTGAGCTCATAAAGCTGGCTGCTCTGGCCCGCCTTCAGCTTCCCCTCCTGCTGGCTCGGCCAGAGATGGCCCGTCCTGCCCTTGATTCGGTTCCGTGGAAGTGAGTAACACACCTGAAATTCTGCTGCAAGAGTAGAACAAACATCCTGTGGGTCTGTAAGAGACAGTTATTCGTTCTTAATATCACAGAATCATGGAATGGTTTTGGAAGGGACCTTACAGCTCATCCTGTTCCACCCCCAGCCATGAGTGGGGACACCTTCCACTATCCCAGGGTTCTCCAAACCCCATCCAACCTGGTTGTTTTTTGGCTTTTGTTTCTCTTGTTGTATGTACACAGTAGAAAACACTATGTTTAAATTGATAAAAATATTGATAAAATTAGCCTGTTTTATTTACTTGTTATTTTAGTATCAGCCTCATCATCACCATCATGTGATATTTCTGAAAAGAAATTACAGCAATCTTAGAAACGCTTTTCCAGATATAAATCAAAATTCTTCCTTTGCCTGCCCTCGACTAAGGATATTTAGAAAAATTAAACATATAAACTCTTTTCTTCTCTCTGTGGAATTAGCTGATGAGTAATTTAATATATGTGCTTCGTGGTGCATTATTGTGAAATATATTTCATTAGCTTTAAGTGCATTAGCTGATATTTTAAATTCTATGAAAATGGGAGTGTAGTTTCGAGCTTGAGCTTTTTGCACAGTGTGGGCACGTTCTTCCAGAGCTGGATTAGCAAACACTTCACTTTCGTGTATATATAGCACAGCCCTGGAAGGGAAGTTCTGAAGTTTGTGCATAGAAAACACAATTATGGCCAGATTAAATTATCAGGGTAAACCAAATAGATGTTTTTTGTGGTGTACTTTTTTTTTAATGTAGAGAACCTCCATTTTTTCCTGCTAAATGTGTTCATGGTGTTCTGTGTTGCTAAGGCTCCAAAAGGCTTTTCCTGCTGTTGGGAGGGTGGGTGTGTTACGGGTGTGTATCCAGGAGAATACTGCACAGGCTGGATTTCTGGCATGGGGAGATGGAGTGGGGGAAGCTGGGATCCACCTCCACAGGGCAGCCTGGGGGCTTGGAGTGATGCTGGACCCCCCAGGCACCCCGTCCCAGGGTCACACAGAGGGATTCCCCTCACTGGGATACAGCTGGGCTTCTGCACTTACCAGACTGTTTCTTTCTGGCCCCTGAGCATCCCTGCTTTCACTCAGGGTCCAGGACCTGTTCTTCCACCTTCTGTGCAATTTTTAAATCACTTTCCTGTGGCCTTTAACCCCCACAGATTACATTTTGGGGAGCTGCAGAGGACAAGCCTGCTGTCAGAGCAGAAAATCAAATTTTTTGATGTGATGTTGTTGCATTAAAAGGGCCAATCTCGTGTCATGTAACATGTGAATAATGGGACTAGCATGTGATGTCAAAAATTTCCAACTGCCTCATAAATAAATGCAGTCCCTCCCCTCCCCCCAAAAGGTCACCCCGCTTGAACCCGGGCTCGCATCCCAAATTACCAACGCGCTCAGAGTCAAGGTTAAAGGTACAGTATCCCCTTTCAAAAGGCACATGTCAGTGTCTGTGCCGGGAATGATAAATAATGCCTGGAACAGGCTATCAATTTCCCGGGGCCCTGCCTCCCCTTGCCGCGGCACCGAACTTCGCGAGGGCCTGGGCAGGGAGCGGCTGCCTCGCGGCCCCCAGCCTGCCCGCGGTTTTGGCTGGGCTGGCTCTTGCCCTGGCCACCCCTCGGACCCGGGGCGCTCTGCCAGCAGCTGCCGGGTCTCTGGGTGAGCGGAGCCTGTCCATGTCACCACCCTTGGCCCAGAAAAGTCCTTTGGAGAGCTGATTTCACGCATTTCGGTGTTCAAAGCTTTATGTGCCCATAAGTCATTAAGATTGCAAAATCAAGCAACGAACTGAAAAATTTTGGAAGTGCTCAAGTTTGCACATTCCTGACTCGCCCTCCCTGAGGGGATGTGTCTGCCCCAGCCCGAAATGCCATCGGCTCGTGGGGCTGCTCTTGGGGAGGCCTTGGCTGATGTGGGCACAGGGAGCAGAGGTGCTGAAGGTGGGAACATCCCACCTTCCCCTTCTGCCCCTGTTCCTGCCTCTGTGTTGTTATTCACTGTAGACAAGCTGAATAACGCACCAGGCTCCAAAATATATCCTTTTGTTCTCGATTCATCACCTGTTGAGTGGCATTGGGACTTAGTTGGGAAAATACCCTCAATGCTTCCTTGTGAAACACTGTGTTATCATGTGGTATAAAGCCAAAAAAAATTACTTTTAAGCCCTATTTGCACACAGGCAGCAGAGCTGCCATGGTTAAGGTCCTGTGCAAGAGTATGTACCTGAATTTGGTTGATCTGTGTCTGAATTTGTGTGTCTACAGCCAACAGAGAACTTGGCTGGTGATTCAGCAGCACCCCATAGCATACCCTGCTGTGCTCACTAAATGGGGTCAGGCTCCTGGCCACTGATAGCAAATTAGCATAGAATTCAGGCACGTGTAATAATGCATATGCAACAGAGGGACAAATTAAGGGTGAATAGGTTAATTTAATGATAGTATTTTCTAGTTTTTTGCAACTTAAGCATTTTATACTTTTTTTCTTTTTTTTTTTAATAAACACCATGCGTGGTTCTTGGAGGGGGCAGCCCCAAAAGCCAGTGGTTTCCATGGAGAATGTGTGGACACTAGGAAGGTGGCTGACTCAGCTGGCTTGGCCAAGGCGCTCCCGTCAGCCGTGGGGCTGGAGGACACTTCTGCTCATGTGCTGCATCTACAGGTTTAATGATCTCCAGACGCCTCTGTTTTCTAGGCTTACTGTGCATTTGGAGTTTGGCTGTCTCAGGTCTTTGGCAGTCTGAGCGGTCGGGGGTCTCTGTCCTTCCTGCGGAGGAGCCGTGGCAGGATGCAGATGTCACCCGGGTGGTGTCTGTTGCCTGCGGAGGTGGCTGCAGCTGTTTGGGCAGCGCTCAGGCCCAGGGGGGGACGGATAAAGCCTCTCAGGGAGCGGCCCGGGCGGGTCGGGGCACTGCCCGCCCCTCCCCGGGGAGCCGTTTGTCCGCGGCCTCGGCACCCTGTGCCACAGCGTGCCCCCCGTGACCACGCAGGGAGCAGGGGCTGCTGAGATCAGACTTCCTGAGGAGCTGGGTGTCCCAGTGGGGACAGCAGCCCACCGTGCCTGCACCCCTCCGTGCCCCCAAACCCTGCTGGGTGCCTGGGGAGATGGATGGGTGACCTCAGCCCTGAGGAACAACACATCCCTGGTGCAGCTGTTGCTTAGCCAAGGGAGGGATGGAGCTGATGTCACTGGTCCAGCAAGGATCATTATCCACGTATTTGGTATTAACCAGCAGCTGTGATGGAGCTTCCCAGTCTTCAGAGCTTGAAGTGTCTGTGTGGTACCTCTTGGCACACATTTTTACCTGATACCTGCTCGAGGTTACTGCCTGGCAGGTGCATCAGCCAAGAGTGTGGCAAGGTTGAGTCTGTTGCCTGATAGCAAGCATGAGTGAGGAACTTCTGAAAGAACTTACAAAGATTAATAAGTTCTGTAGTGTTTTAAGAATTTGAAACTTTTTCTTATAAAAGTGTTTAAGAATGCCTTTTCTATCCCTGGCTCTGTGCTAATGAAATGCTGAGTGCCATGTTTGTGGTGGGTCACTTCCCTGAGGTAGGAGGATGATAATTTGGGAGGTGAAGCCTGTCCCTGCCCAAGAAATACCCTGTCTTCTCCTTTTAACTTGTAATGCTTTTTTGCTAAAGTGTACTTAGACTAGCAGTAGATGAACTAGTTGGCACATGAAACCCATATTCATAGAATTGCAGGCTGCTTTGGGTTGGAGGGGGCCTTAAAGCTCATCTCATTCCACCCCCAGCCAGGGCAGGGACGCCTCCCACTAGAATGCCACGTTCACGTTTACTTATACAGAAGGAATGGGATTCTCTGGAATGAGGTGCGCAGGAGGCTGGAGGCCAGCGCAGGTCTCGTTGGCACTGCTGGGGGTGGCTCTGGCCGCGCTCTCGGAGCCGTGCCCGCGCCGTGCCCGCTGACCGGCTCTGTGGCACGGCCTCAGCCGCAGCCCGGCCGCGGCAGCTCCATCTGGTTTGGCTTTGTTCGCCAGCAGAGGGGAGGGAGGTGCTCGCTGTGGTCAGGGGCCAAACTACATGTCATATTTCATTACCTTCATTAGCTACTACAGAAGGCTGTGTTAAAAGGGAGAAGGTTGTGCTTAACTCTTCAGCTGCCAGGGGCTTATTTTCTAAAGGCATTTTTAGTTTTCCTTCCTGCTCTTCTCAATGTGTCTTTACCTTTGTTTTGAGCTTATCAAACCCATAAATCATGTTTCTGCCCAGGGTTCTGCCCCTCGGTGCTGAGGAGGTGCACCGTTCTCAGATGGCTGCCGAACCACCTGGAAACACTTACAGGAGCAGTAGTATAAACCCAAAAGGGAAAGTGTGTTTAGGATTCATAGAACTTTACTTTTTATTTTGTCCACAGTTGTCTTTTCCTTTTTCACCTGTCATTGTTCTGTTGATTTAATGTTGCTGACTTGTCCAGAGAAGCTGTGGCTGCCCCGTCACTGAAATGTCCAAGGCCAGGTTGGACAGGGCTCAGAGCAACCTGGGCTAGTGGAAAGTGTCCCTGCCCATGGCAAGGGTGGGACTGGATGAGCTTTGAGGTCCCTTCCAACCCAAACCAGTCTGTGATTTCATGGTTTCTTTTGGGGGAAGTAAGGGCAAAAGGACACTTTGTGGTTGGGGTAAGGCTGGGATGAGTTTGTCTCCTCATTAAAGATGTAATTTCTTACATGAATATCTCAATCAAGAATTAAGATTTCCCTGTGAATTGATGACATGAAACAGGGTATAGAGATGGTTATAGGAGATGTCTTCAGTAGGGTTACTGTGATGATGTGGAGGTTCTGTCACACCGTGCCACGTGTTTTGTGAACAAAATGTCGTAGACTCATGGAATGGTTTGGTTTGGAAGGGACCTTAATGATTATCCAGGTCCAGCACTTTGCCATGGGCAGGGAACCTCTAATTGAATCCCACTGTAGCCTTGGTGCTCCCAGCACAGCTCCCAGTGCTCTCTGAAGGTGTGACTGTTTCCAGAAGGAAGCAGGATGAGCCGTGGAGAGCCCGTTTCTCTGGGAGCCACGCAGCGGGCTGGGCTGGGCAGGAAACTCGGGTCCTCTCAGCTGCTGGGGGCTGGCAGTGCCCTTGGGTGTCACCCACATTATGTCCGTCTACAAAAAACTAGGAATGGATTTACAGCTCCAGATGTTTTCATTGGTACTTCTGTGTTACAGATTTACAGTAGGAACAAAATCAAACTGTGTATTAATTAGTAAAAAAATTAATGAGCAAGAGACTATAAACCCAGCCCCATTTCCCTCTCACTCTGTAAATCTCCATTTTCCCAGGCAAGTATCTGGCTGGTATTTGTTCCAGCATTTTGCAGAGATAGGCTGCGGCGTAATCTGCACCGAGGCAAGATAGCAGGGAGGATTAAGATTTAGCTTTTTATCTGATAGCAACAACAGCACATCCAGTATCTCCACTATTATTCTTAAAATTCTGAAAGCCTGCATTCTGAAATTACTCAAATTTTTAAAGGGCATGTGTGAGGGGCATTTGTGGCTCTGCCTGTAATGTCAAGCTCGCAGTGGTTTTTCTGCAAATTTAATGAAAATTTGGATTTGCAATGAGGTTTTTACCTGGCTGTGTTTTGTCTGGGACAAGATGATGGCTATGTCAAATTGTAAACCTTTAGTAAAAGGTGCTTTTTGATGGGAAAGCCCACACCGCCATAGCCAGAGCACTGTGATTAAAAAATGAGGCAGAACAGCAAAATACTGCTTTTAATTCATCATTTAATGGTGGAATAAGGCTTGTTTACTTCTTTTTCATCTCCTGTGCTCCTAAGTCTTTCAGCCATTCTTTTGAAATGTATTTTATAGCAAAACCTCAGTGGTTACATTGCCTAGGGGTTTAGTGTCCGTTTTCAAGAAAGGGAGTATTTTTAAGCTTAAAAAAAAATTCTGCTGACTGATTATGTTTCAGCATTTGAGCTGGATGCTGCTGCCTTGATATATACTTATTATACCAGCAATTTAAAAAGAATTCTTTGGGATCCTGTGAATTCAGAAGGTTCGGTAACGTGTGTGCGTTATACAGAATTTTTATTCTATTTCAAGCAATTAGTTCAATTTTACATGGTTGGTGTGTGCTGTGGTTATTTTTAATAATAGCAGTAAATCCAGTTGCACATGTGTTGGATGATGAGTCCAGGCAGTGTCGAAGCAGAGGTGGCCCTTGGTCCTGGGGACTGACGAGAGGTGACAGGCTTGGTCCCTGCAGCCAGGGCCACATTCCCGGCTCCTGCCCAGGAGTGTCCCGGGGCTCCAGCGCTCCTCTCCCAGCAGGGCTTTGTCAGCCCCAGCTCATCAGTGCCGTGGGGACACCGAGCTTTTCCTGCCCCTGTGGCCCTCATCCCAAGGAGAGGGAGGAAGTGCACCTGGCAGGCAGGACCCTTCTCCAGGGCTTTTGGTGGAGTCAGACTTGATCTTGTCATGTGCAACAATTTTTCTTTGCCCTGGGTGCCGTTGGTGCAGTCCGGGGTAAAGCATGGGCTTTAGTCCCACAGCTAAACCAGGCTGTGCCAGGCTCTGTGCTCGGTGTGGTGATCGTGACCCAGCCCAGCTCACCACCGAGGTCCTGCAGCTGATGTGGTACCTGGGAGCTGTTCCAATCCTCGGGGTGCAAATGTGCAGAACGACAGGGATTGTCAGGAGAAGCCTCTCAGGCTGCGGCTCTTGCAGCAAGACCTCAAATTAATTCTCCTCCATGTCAAGAGCATTTGGCCTTAGACACAGCAGAGACAGTCATATCTCATTGCCAAGTCAGGTTTCAAAGGCTGTTTGCCCAGGTGCTTGTTCTGTTGTCCTCAGTAGAAGAACCTCAGGCAAGGCTGTGCTGAGCAGGAGTCAGGCCTGGCTCGCTTGTGCCGAGCGCTCCCAGAGCCCTTAGGCCTGATCTCAGCCGTGGCTGCCTGACCCTCTGCCCAGGGATGCTCCCGGCAGGAATCTGCGGCGGGGTCAGCTGGCACGGGCAGGATGTGCCCAGGGCACGAGTGGAGAGTAGATCCTCCTCTAACAGTCCAGTTCCCCCTGAAAACTTGATGTAACTATAATCCTACATACTTAGTCATGTGGGAATTCCCAAACCACATTCCTCTTGTTTTTCCTGGGATGAGTAAACACCTGCATGAGTGCTAAACGAGATCTCCTGCAAACAGCCCTGTTGCTGAAAGAACAGCTAATGAATGTGTTCTGTAAAACCCAGATCTTCCTCAGGGCTACAGCTGGAGAGCGCACCCAGAGCAGGGATGTTCCCACACGAGGAAGGCTGGTAATTATCATGTGCTACAGAGTGTTAATGCCTTGCATTATTTTCACGAGGTTTGCTTGATTTTTCTGGGTGTCTAAACAGAAGGTTGAGTGGGAAGTGTGGAACAAGATGTGACTTCCTTGTTGTGAGAAGACACAGGAGGTGAAATGTGGAGGAAGGCGCTCGGGGCCTGCAGAGATGGGGGAAGGCATTTGCCTCCAGCTGCACGAGGCTGCTGCTAGCACACAGTGCCACTTCAGGGCTCCCCACTTACCGTCCTCTAGGAAAATCCAGGGCTTTGTCTTAAAGATCAAAGAAAAAGTAGAAACAATAAAGAGCACTGAGTCACCCAGCAGCACCGTGGCTGTCTCCAGCTCCTGCCCCAGGAGTCACTCCAGCTTTGGGGGGGCCATGCCCACCCTGGGCCACAGCAGGGGCCAGGTGTTCACCAGGAGCTGCTTCTCTCTACACAGATTACCTGAGTGCACGTAAAAATGGCCAAGGAAACAAAACACATAGAAAATTGGTGTATGCTGCAGCAGTCCTTTGATCACAGGTCTCTCTTTCGTCTTTCCAAGACTGGTATTCAGGGATGGAAAGGATGAGGAGTGTGGTACCTTGGCAGGATCACTCAGGGCTGGAGGAATGGTGCTTTGGAGCCAGTGTAATTTGTGAGTAGGAATGTTGCTGAGGTGCTGTACCAAAATGCTCCCTTCCTGCCTCTGACTAGAGCTATCAGTGTATCACTTTCAAATGAGCAGCTGAAATTAAAAGCTAAACTAAAAGAAACCTGGCTGCATCTGGGACTTGTCAGAAGCCTCATTCAGAGATGCCACTGTCACATTTTCCAAGAGCCTGAAGATGTGGAAGATAATTATCCCATCCCATAGACAAGTCTATTTGTTCCTTAACCAGTTGCTGTGCAATTTGAGTATCTCTTTTTTTTTTTCCTCCTTATTTAAAGGGTCCAATAGATGCTCCAGGCTGCTGCTCAAATAGATTCCCTATCTGCATATGCTGCAACCATAAACATTTGGTAAAGCTGAGTTTGCCTGGATTCCCCATGTCCCAGTTAACCTTAGAGATCTGCAGATAAACCTGCTGTGCTGGTCCCTGGCTGTCTCTCGGCTCCCATTGTGCTTGACAGATGTGGCAAGTGTCCCCTAAGTTTGGTCAGACTTGATGAGGCAGATGCTGCTCAGTTTGGCTCTGGTGCAGCTCAGCGGGATGGGCAGGAGGAGAAGGGCAATGGCTTTGTCGCATCTCTGGGACCGTCCACGGGTTTTGGGGTGGTGCAGCACCAGCAGCCCCCACACACGCAGACCGTCCCCCGTGGGTCTGAAATCGCAGTGCCTGGACTGGCTCCTGCATTCCAACCCTGGACTTCATGGCACTGGAACGAGAGCCAGGTCTGCACAGTGCCATGGGCTGCCCTCCCTCCTTCCTGACATTCCTGGCCTTTGGACTTGCCAGCACCAACCCATCACAGAGGACTTGTGAGGAGCGAGCTGTCGTGGTGACCTGATGGTACAGAGTGGAAATGGACGTCTCCTAATTCACTACACTCTTTATTTAATATTCTGCTTACTCAGATTGAAGCCTTTGTAATGAACAGGCTGTTTTCTCACAGTGCCAGGTTTGAGGGGTGGATTCTTTGTATCAGAAGTCTTGGTGTTCACAATTATGGAGTATTCTGCAGAGAAAAATCACTCAGGAGAATTTGGGCTGAGGTAAATTTTTCCTCTGATGGAGAATTTTCTTTCTGAATAGACAGGGCCCAGCATCGCACATGTTCCTTGCAGAGTCTGGTAAGGCAACCCCAGGAACACCTGGATGGGCTGAGTGACAGCAGGAGCTGCTGGGGATGGGGTGCAGGGTCGCTTCAGCCCCTGAGAATTATCGCAATAATCTTCACATTTGGCTAAAAGAAAATTGGAAACGCCCGTTTGTACTGGTGAAGGAGGAAATACAGATTTCAGGAGTGGAGGGAAGGAGAGGAAGGGATTGCCTTTCTTTGCATTAATATAAGATGAAGATTAATTCTGCTAGCAGGATTCTGTCTGCTTGTCAGAATTCAGTGATTTTCCATTTTGGATCAGTGCAG
Organism: Callaeas wilsoni; assembly: GCA_013398955.1. NCBI lineage: Eukaryota > Metazoa > Chordata > Aves > Passeriformes > Callaeidae > Callaeas > Callaeas wilsoni. The sequence goes on from VWPU01013497.1 coordinate 29,314, forward strand.
TGCCAGAATGTAAATCCCATCGCCTTGTGTCTTTCAAAATAAAATCAAAAAGCCTTCCTGATTGCTTATATGGGCAGCTAGCACACCTTAAGAAGTAAGAAAGGTTCAGACAGGAATATAATAAGGCCCAGGAAAGTGGCAGCATGAAAGGGATGACCTTTATTTGCAATCATAGCTGAGATTTACAGTTTATTACTGATAGCTTTTATAAAGAGCCATTCAGTTCAGAGGTGAGAGGTTTGTCATCTGGAAATGCAATTAACTTTAGCCTTATCCCAATCCCCCTGGTCTTAGTGTGAGAGCAGCACTTGAGCAATATCATGATTTTCCCTCTAATTTCTTTTTTCCCTACATTTTTGTCTCTTCTATCCCTTGTTCTTTGGCATAAATGCAGGTGCATGTTTTTTGCTGCTATTATTTCATTATTATTAGATGCACCTTTGAATTTTTTATTAGCTCCAACTTGATTATTGAATGAGAAGATTTCAAAGAAGAGTGACATTTAAACCTGAGAATAACTAAGATCACTCATGGAAAGGAATTGTGCTATTTATGTCAAAAATTAATTACAGACATGGAGAATCTCAAAAAAAGTGTGTGTGGGGAAGAAGAAACAGTTGCTTTTTACATAGCAATGCTTATTGCTGTCCCCACACAAAGCCGGGGTTTGACACCATCCTCGGGAATTTATCCTCGGTGTTTGGTTCTACGCCCCTATCCATGATCCAGATGCGGCTGCACCAGGAACACCAAGGAATATGGAGTGAACAAATAAAAGGAGTTTTGGTTTCCCTGCTGTGTGCACACGCGAAATCCTGAAAGGTCTGTTTCGGTTTCACGGGCTGGCTTTTCCGGCCCCCCCTTGCCTCAGTCAGGTGTGTAGGAATTGAGGAGCCGGGCTCAAGAGCAGGAATTCAGCGCGTTGCCGGTCGGTTTTCCACAGCCAGCCCCGGAGGTTTTCCGCGGAGGGCTGCGGCTGGAGGCGCTGAGCCCGTGGGTGGCAGGGGGGGACCCCGGCCCCGACACCCCCGGCCCCGCTGCGCCCTGGGCACGGCCGGGGGGACCGGGGATTCCTGCAGGCTCTGCTTGCTCCTGGGTAAATGAGAGCAGAATAATTACTGCCACTGTGGCTTTCATCCGGTTTTATTGTGGCTATTATTTTCATCAGTGTTAGAGGTTAATATCCCTATTTTTCTCCTCTGCTGCCTGCACACAATGGGGGCTTAGCACGGACCCAGCCCAGGTAGCCGAGGCAGCGGCGGCCCCTCGGGTGAGCCCAGCCCCGCGCATCCCTCCCGAGGGCCCCGCTGTCCCGGCGGCGCCCGGAGCTGCGGGGTTTCTTCTTTCCTGTGGGGTTTCTTCTTTCCTGCGGGTAGCAAGGGCAGACTGGAGATGGGCGAGACGAGCGTTAGGCATCTAACCCTCGTCCTGCCTGCCGCCCCTCCCAGCGGCACCCAAGGGCCCAGCAGAGTGCAGAAAGGGCAGCTGGGCAGCAGTGTCCTTAAAAACACCTTTGTGGGGGGCAAAGACGTGTTAATGTGCGAGGGGAGATCGGCTCAGACAGCGCTCAGACGGGAGAGTAAACACTGCCCTTTGCTGCAGAAAGCTTTTGTTCTAGGCTGCTCTTTATCTTGATGATATTCCAATCCAAAAAGCCTCCTTCCTGCCACTTGACAGCAATAAAGAAACCTCAGTTGTACTTATAGATTTTTATTTTCCCCCCGAAGATGTGGGGCTGGGTTCGGGTGTCCTTGGGAGTGATGCCTTTTTATTTACTGCCTTTTTTTTTTTTTTTTTTAAGCTGAGAGCTTTTATCTTAAACCTTCTGGTTGCACAGGAATGTTCATGCTGCTTACAGTGCAATTATTTATTTTGTTTGGAGGCAGAGGATCTGATTTTCCCGAGCAGAGAAATGGGATCAGTTTGTACATCCTGAGGTAAATCCACCCAGCTCCCACAGAGCAGGAGCAGCAGTGTAGATGCTGCAGGTGCAGCAGGGCCCAGCAGTGTTGGGAAACAACTGGGTTTGGGGGTTCCTGGTGTAGTATGGAAATGGAATTAGCTAAAATGTAAATAGCTGATAAACTTTCATGTTGTTAGTATTGGACACAAACTGTTCCATCCTGATTTTTGTTTTCCTATTCTGAGTTATCGGGGGTAGGAAAAAAAAAAGAGTTCAAGTTCACAGCTTGTCCGGGAGCTCACAGCAGCTGGGTCCGTTTCTGAAAGTCCACAGGAAATGACAAAAATAAAGCAACACCAAAGGGGAAAGCTCTGCCTTGGGAGTTACCAGGCTGGTAACCTCACCAGGGCTTGCAGCAACCTGCTCTGGTGCAGGGGCTGGAGCCAGATGAGTTTTACGGTCCCTCCCTACTCAAACTGTTCCGTGATCCTAGTAAAGGAAAATCAAATGGGGCTAATTGAGATTGACCTCAAAATCAGAAGTAGGAAATGCCAGTGGGACAGAAGCTAACTTTAGGAACCCAGAGAAATGAGACATACGTGTTTCAGGTACAAAAATGATGTTCAGCCCAAAGGAATGAGTCAGAAAAGGACCTGTCATGGGTTTCAATCCAACCACCCCCTGCGAGCACAATGTCAATAGCTTTGCCCCACGCGGACGGGCTGTGCTTCTGTCTGAGGTGTGTCGGGAGAGCAGGCAGGGCCGGAGAGATTCCTGCCTGTGGGACAGCTCTGGGCAGTGCTGAGCTCCCTGGTGGCACCCCCAGGGCAGGCGCTCGGCCCCGAGCCCTGGCTCTGGCACCGGGGGCTGGGGCAGCTCTCCTCCTGTGCCCTGACAGCCACGTGCCCTTTGCCTCCGCTGCCTGGCACCTGTGGCACCTAAGAAATGGTTAATAAATTTAATGGTTTCATTTAATCCGCTAGAAAATATATTCCCCATGTGCACTGAGTGAATAATCTGTTACTTTTTGATCACCTGAGAAGATAAATGAAAATAAATCCTGTGTGCTCATCCATTGACTCTTTTAAAAAAAAAAAGAATCTGATTTCAGTGTAATACATAAAAGTGAGAAAATTCCTGAAACTTGCAGAGGCCATAGGGCTGGTCATAGTGTGGCTGCTCCAGTGTTTGTATCTGTGTTTTCCTTAGGACTGTGAGGAGCATCTCTCTTGCACTCTCCAACTTTGTGTTGAATTTTAAGAATATTCAGAGCAAAACCCAGTGGGAAGGTCTGTGGCTGAGGGGGCTACTCTTTGAATGGTTTATTATTTTCATTTTGGCAGAGAACGTAGATTTTGGTACCAAATACTGGTGCGTCCGGTTCCTGAAGGGTCCCTGGGAGGCAACAGGAAGGGTGGAGCTGTGTCTGTGTGGAGGCAGAGCCACGGAGACAGCACAGCAAACACACCTTAGAGAGCATCAGCTATTTTCATTTCCTCATTTGCAAATGAACATAAGTGGGTTCATGTGAAACAAGGATAATAACCAAGATGTGGTAGGAAATTAATTAGAATTTATTTATAATTACACACCTAGCTCAGACTTCTTAGTTACTTTATATATGTTTTAATTGCATTCCTTTTGTGGATTTCTTCAAACTTAAAAAATATTATAGTATTTAATTCAAGCATTCTGGGAAGTTCATACCTAGAAATATGTTAAATCCAAATGGGGTAATTTTCTGCAACTGGGAAATTGTTTTGAAGAAACACCCAGTGTTTGGCCACTGTTCTTCTCATTGAGGAAACAGACACATGAAATGTTATACGATGCTGCTACGTTATTAAAATTTTACCTCGTGGATTTGCTCACACTGATAAGTTCTGGATGTTCTTTAAAAGCAGACTAGAAATAGCACAAAAGATTGTGCATACATTATGCTCTATCCCAAAAACTAGTCTGGTCCTCTCTCTGCTTATTATACAGTTGAAGCTGGGCTAGTTGGATGGGTTCTAATTTCCCTGAGTCTCCAGGGAGTTTTGTCTCTCGTGAGCGCCCCAGTTGGACTCGGTTGCAGACCGGCTGGCAGCGGGCAGGTTTGGCTGCGGTTTGCTCCTGAGCCCCATCTCTGCTCTCTGCCTCGCGCAGAGTGCGGGATGTCTGGGGCTCTGCGGGCGCCGAGCGCGAGTGGAAACCTTCCGGTGCCCCGCTCGGTGGCGAGGCCAGCCCGAGGTGCGGGAAGGGATGCGCAAGGGTGCCTTAAGGCACTTTGGGAGTAACACCAGCAGCTGTGACCCTAAACTGAATAGATCTGCCCTAAATAGCAGAAGTGGCAAGGTCAGTCAGATTTTCTGAGGGGAGGGAGAGGGAATATTCATTTCACAAAAATACCTTATGTTCCAAGCTACTGAGAACGTTATTTACTCATGGTAACAGCACTAAAGATACTCTGTGAAATTCTCCTCTACTTTACTGACTAAAGCAGCTATGCTAAATAAAAAGATTAATTGTATGAATCACAACAATACCCACAAATCCGTCACATTTGCCACCAAATGAAATTTTGTATGAACCCATCAGCCAAACCCAACCCAGCAATCAGAAATGGTGGTTTAAAAGGGGTGTAAAATGCAGTATAGATAGTTTTAAAAATGTTAAAAAGTAAAAGCCTTTTTGCTGGGGCACCTACAGCTTTGCTCGGCAACCTGTGCCAGGGCCTCCCCACCCAAAGCAGAGACAACCCACATCATAAAAAATACAGGTTACAGTGGGTAACCAGCCTGGAAAAACTCCTGGTTTGGACAAGCAACCTTTTCTTGTTCCTTTCTTTTCTTTTCTTGTTTTTTTCTTTTCTTGTTCCTTTCCTTGTTCTTGTGGGCAGATCATAGAATGATTTGGGTTGGAAAGGGCCTTTAAGGTCGAGTCCAACCATGGTGATGCTCTAGCACAGAGGGGGGAACTCTGCACCCCTTCTCCATCACCCCCTCAGCACTGTTGGGGCAGAACTGCTCTGTGCTGCTCCTTGTGAAACAGGATCGTGGATGCTAAGGTCTCCCAAATATCCCAAAGATGTTTTACAGCCAGGAAGGTCTGTGATGGGTGCGAACAGCCCAAGCTCAAGTAAACAGGGTGGTCAGTGTGGCTTATTTGGACCCAGAGCAGCTGTGCTGTTCTTTTCTGAGAGGTTGTCAAGTAAAATTGAAGGCTTTAAGTATCTGACCTTTTGCAGGAATTACTTCAACAATGGCTTATTCTACTGTGTCAACTGTGGTTGTGGTTATAACAATGGATTTCACTTTGAGAATGCAAATTGAGTTCCTAATTGTGGGATTTAATCCGGGGTGGGCAGTAATCACTGAAGAGTTTTGTTCCTGCTAAAGCATTTTAGGTTCCTGCAAGAGTCAAAAGAACTGTTCCAAAGTTGGAAATATGATATATGTGGGGAGAAAAAAGGGAAAAAGGATGATGTTCAGGAAAGCAGTGCTGGCATGGGAAGGAAAAGGCTCCAGGCTTTGTGAGACAGGCAAGTTTTAGATGTATAGGTCCAGATTTTCATGGGAGTTCCTAAGGGCACCCACAGAGAACATCTGGGCTCGCTGGCACCCCCAGGCAGTGACCACAGCGGCAAAGGGGTAACTACTGGCACACGTCCTGTGGCTGGCAAACGTGGGCTGTGGGCAAGCCAGCTGGCATCTCTGCAAATAAGGGATTTAATTGATGTGCAGGTAAATTCTGGGCTGTTTTCTGCTATTTTTCATTTTAGTACTGAGAAAACACCCCCAAGCCCTGAAAACTCATCTCTGTGCACGCTCCCGGAAGTTCCTTGTGTGTGTTGAGGGGTAAAGATACAAATTGCCAAAGTTAAAAAACAAACAAAAAACTCTAGAAATAAACAACCAGCAAAAAGAAAAAACAACCAAAACATCAAACCAAACTAAGCCAAACAAATTAAAGAAAATACAACAAAAGCCCTCAAACAAGGGGAAGGACTTGGCTGTCCTTTGTGTCATTGTTTAATTGCTGAGGTTGTAGCTCTGGAAGAGTTTCTGAACCAGGTACTCAATATTTTTAGGTCCTGCAGTTGTCACTGTGGCCTTTGCCAGAGTTGGAATGCCCATGTACATTGAGCAAAAATCCCCCAAACTGTGATTAAGCGCCACTTTGGGAGGCTGTACAATTAAATGTGTTTTACCTGCAAAGATAAGGAGTTAGTGGAATTTCTTTGTGTTTTTTTCCCAAACCAAGTATCTGATTTCTGTGACTTATCAAGAGGCTTATTTGGATAATGACTGCAAATTTGGAACTACTTTTGTACGTCAGAAGGCATCACAGAATTCCAGTGTTATGCCCTTTGGGTTCACACACAACCAGAGTCTTTTACAGATTAATGAACCCTGTCTTGCAAAGATTAATTTATGAAATATTTGTTGTCTGTTTCTATGAAGTCACACTGGCACTGTCTGCTTCAGCGCAGTGTGTGTGAACGGCTGAATTTAAACGTGAAACGCCAAGAAAAATTAACTTCCTGTGACATCAGGTCATGATTTCAGGAATGACAGAGCATCCTGCAGGAATGGGAAACGTTCCGACGTGAAACATCCTCCGCTGCTGGGAGATGTTAGATAACGAGCAGGAGGATGAAACCCTTGCCAGTTCCACCAAATTTACTTCATTTGTAGGAAATATAAAGCTGAAAGCAGCGTATAGGAGAAGCTTGGCAGCGAGTAGAATATGTAAATAAACAATAAAAACTGAAAGTTGTGGTTGCTCCATCCCTGGAAGTGTTCCAGGCCAGATTGGATGGGGCTTGGAGCAACCTGGTCTAGGGGAAGAGGGCATGGCAGAGGGGTGGAACTGGATGAGTTTTAAGGTTTCTCCTAACCCAAACCATTCTATGATTCCATGATAAGCAGAGCTGGTTTTTATTTCCCCACAAGTTGCCGTAAAGCAAGAAAATCTAATTCCAATGAACGTTCTAATGAAGAATTCTTTGAACACTGGGGCCACCAACCTCACCCGATCTCTGGGTGTTGATGGATCCATCTGTTGACTTGCTGGTGGCTTTACTTGAACTGTGTACTGTTTCCAGGTAAGCAGCTGTTTTCACTGGAAATTCCAATGCTTTTTTAGTGCATGTTTCCATAAGTTTAGGGACAGTTCAAAAAAAGTAATTTTCATGGGCAAACAATTCTATTGTTAAACAATCTGGGGGATTTTTCATTGATGATCTATGTGTGACATTGATGGATCAATTTTCGCTAACTTTTTTAGTTTATTTCTTTTTAATGAAACACTTCTTTTGGCCATTATTTGGGTTTTTCTTGCAACTCCTGTTTGTCCCAGTTGGGATCTTGGCAGCTGGGATGGGTATTTCCAAGTGCCCCGTGCTCCTGGTGCACAGCACGGCGTGGGACCGTTGTCCCGCTGTTGCCACAGTTGTGTGAGGCTGGTGTCCAGCAGGAGGGAGGGGATGGTTCCGGACGAGCCTTTTGTCCCCAGTTCCAGCTGCAGGAGGCAGTCGGGTCCCTGCGGGGGTTTCTCTTGGCAGGAGTCAGAGGGGAACGTGCTGCTTATTGGATTTGTAAACAAGGGAGCAGGCACCAAAGGAAGCGCTCTCCAGGCGCGATGGAAAAGCCATCCCAAGCGGGTCCTGGCCCCGTGCCTGCGCGGGAGCACGCGGAGCAGCCGAGCTCTGCTTTTCCGCTCAGCCTCGCCCGGCTCTACGCGCAGCGGGGTTCGGTTTCACTGAATAAATCTTAGGGCTATTTCACAAAAATTAGACAGTCTGCGAAATGAAATACAAGCATCTGGCAGATGGCTTGTAAAACAAAATCTCGGGAACCACCTGGATTTTAGGGGTGTGGGTTACCTGAACCGAGAGGAGGTTTTCTGGTGTCGCTGACCTGCGTGAGCTTTGCTTTGGAAACTTCACATGAAACCAGTTTTACAGATGTTGGGATTGCTATGAAAACCGCGTGTTCCCCAAATGCGGGACATGGTGTCACCCTGGTGATTGCCCCGTGAAAAAGAAGCCTCACTTGCAGCTCGAGGATTTATGGGGCTCTCATAGCTCATCTGAGCAGCTGCCCTGGTCGAGACCGTGGGGGTGCGGTGGGAGGGAAGCAGGGATCAGCCATCCATCCCTGCGCAGCCCCCGGCCCTGGGTGACCACAAGGACAGATGCTGAGGTATGAATTAGTTCACACTCCTCTCCTGGGAAGTGGTTCTGTGCTCATCCCCTGCTGGTGCAGTTCTGGGGCCGTGTGTGAGTTCCCCAGGTCTGTGTGCTCTGCTGATTTATTAAATATCGTTAGGTAGTGGTTGTGAATCGAGGCAGCATTGACTAAGAACTGGCTCCAAAACAATGTTTCTCATCAACAAAGGAAGTAAGGCACAAGTAGCTCCAAATAATGATCTTGGGCTTCAAACACTGTCACTCAAAGTAAATTAGGAACTCTGAAATTGCATTTTATTCTAAGAGACATCTGCTTTGTGTCTCATCTTCCTCCACAGGGTTAGGCCAGTCTTGACCGGGCAGGACGAGCCCGTGTGAGTTTGCATCTGAAGGTCACGAGGAGCCTCCTGACCAGGCTGCAGGCTCTGCCCAGGGGATTAAATCAGCTCTTGCACGTTTTCTTATGGAATCAATCGCTGTGGAATCTCCTCCTTTTACATCCTTTTGGTGATTGCCTTTTACCTGACAGATCCTTTCTTGCTCTTCCTCTGTGTAGGTTGTCACTTGTTATTTGAGAAACTTTACTTGAGGAATTTGGAGTGTCGTGTTATACTTTGCACATCATCGGTTTATGTGTGTGAGCTGCAGTAAAGCGCAGTGATTGCTTAAAAACACTATAGTTACTTAAAAGAGATGACTTTGATTGTGTGTTTTTTGTTCCCATCACAATAACACTTTGCAGGTGATTATTAAATTAGAGATTTTCTTTGTTTTTTGAACAAAAAAACCCCAACCTTTTTCATGTCAGTGCCAATTATGAGTAGTAATTTTTCACATTTTACAAAAGAATTTTCTGTCCTGCCTCCACGCCCCCCCAAATAAAGAAGGGCTTTGACACTCTATGACAAGGAGGTGGGGGGTAGGGTTTTTTATTATTATTTTTTGCAAACACAGTGCTTTTGACTTTTCTTTAAAAAATCTGTTGACTCTATTGAAATGTGACAGGGCAATATTTAACCTGAATAGAGGCATGTTGACTCCTCTTATTAAAACTGACAGTTAAGGACATTTCTCTCTTTATTCCTTCTGATACACGCAGACAAGTCTTCACTGCTAACTAGTATACAAAATCAAAAACAAAAAAATAGCGAGTGAGGAGATGAGTACCTTATAAACAATATATGAATGACAATTGCAAGTTTAATCTAGCAAAGAAACCTTTTTTTATCCTTTAAGAAAATTAAAGCCCTTTCAAATTAGCTTGATATATGAAGACAGGCTGACATCATTAATTTTCAAGTATTCATTCTTCTCCCCTCGCTCCCCTGGCACACGGATGCGTTCCAGGTGCTGGATGGGTCCACAGCGACACCTATAGCGAGAGGTGCTTCGTGCCGAGCCTGGGGGTGGGCGCGGGTTGGCTCACAGGTGGCACCTGCTCGTGCTCTTCCCTGGGCTCTTCCCTGGGCCGCTGGCTTGGGGTTTGGGTTTCTTTTTGAGAGGAAAGACAATCCAGTGTTCCTACGGTGAGCTGCTCTCCCTTTGGGTTGTGATGAGTTTGTGGACTCCCCATCCCTGGGAGTGTCCCAGGCCAGGTTGGACAGGGTTGGAGCAACCTGGGATAGTGGAAGGTGTCCCTGCCCATGGCAGGGAGTGGAACAGGGTGAGGTTTAAGGTCCCCCCTAACCCAAACCATTCTATGGCCCTCGGGGCAGCCTGGCCTGCAAAAGGCTCTTTGGGAAAATTGAAGTGGATTCTGACTTGTACCCAAGGCTGAAAAGCCCAAGGTGTTCAATATTTTCCTACTTGTTTTCTGAAGCAATTGTGTAAATATCTGTACCCATGGGGTGTGCTGGCTGCTCCTTGCCCATGGGAGATTGGTGCTTCTGGGGTAGCAGCAGCATTTCTGAAAAGGAATTTGTTTCAAAGTAGAATTAAATGGAAGTTTATAACCTTGAGTGTCAGGGAGTTGTGAACATCAGAGAGGCAAGAGCCAGGAAACAGCCTGTTCTAAACCTCTTCCCCTCTGCCTGAAGTGCAGGAGTGGAGCTCAGCATGAGGTGAACCAGCAGTGACGGGGGTTGGACCAATCCTTCTCTTTTCACCAGTTGGCTCCCTTAAAAGAGGGAATGATGTGTGTTTTGTACCTGTCTCAGAGGAGGCCAGGAGAAGCTACCACACCCTAAGGTGGTGGTTCAGGCTGTCTCAAGGAGGGGGCTGGTGCACAGTGTGTCATGCAGGCTCCATGCTGGAATCTGGGGTCTCTAGACATTTGCACAGACTTGAGAGAAGGATGATCAGATGATCAGCTGTATTGTTTGGAAAATCCTGGATGGGCAGTCAGTAGCAAGAGAGAAGGCTGACGGAAGAAACAGGAGACCAAAACTGGGGATTAGAAAATTTATGGTGTTGAACCTTCTGTAAAACCAACTGAACTTAAGGTACAAGATTTAACATCTTTATAGTGGGAGTCACGTTTCAGAATTAAGCTGCTAGTGAATTTTTTCTGGAGCAATCTTGCTCCCAAAACACGTACGCTTCCAAGCCACAAAAGAAGATCCAAATCTATATGGAAGATGTGTGATCTGATGCCTTGGTAAAATGCCTTGGTAAAAGTGTGTGGTTAACAGTTGTGTTTCTACATATAACAAAGGGATCAAGTGTGGGCAGAAAATTCCTGTATGCTTAGACCCAGGGACAAATGGAAACTACCAGGTGATTGGCACAAGAGGTGGGGAGAGGAGATGTTCTCGTAAAGCAGAGGTAGTAATTTTGTACCAACTGGTGCTTCATGCAGTGTTCCTGTTGTGTTGCTGTTCCTGCTCTCAGGACACCACAGGCTCTATGGGAAGCGTGGCTCTAACCGTGGCACACCAGCCTGCTCTGATTTGTGTCAGGGCTGGGCACCGTGTCTCGGCCAGGGTCTGCTCCTGGAGCCCGGCCCCGTCGATGGCCCTGCTCCCCAGCCCCGGCTGCTCCTCTCGGATCCGCTCCAGATCCGTTCAGCCAGGCGGTTTCACTGCTCTGGCGGTGCCACAGCTCTGGTGAAGGCCCTTCCTTGGCTCTGCTGCACCCAGCAGAGCCTCTGTCTTTCTTCAATCCCCTCGTGGTTTTGCCAGGGCTCATTTCTCTGGTGTGGTTCAGGGTGGGTGCCCACCCTCCACATCCTCTTCAGTTACTTGCTTTGCTGATGAGCATTTTTGCACTTTCTCCCATACTGTCACTAAAGGGTGAGAACAGCACTGCGAGCCCCAGAGGCACTGCCCTCCCTTCTTTCACCTCCCCGAGCCCCTCTGTGCCCACCGAAGCCTGTGGTCGGCCGTGGCCGAGCCCCCGGCGAGCCGGGAGCCGCACGGCTCCCTTGGGAACGCTCATAGCCAGGTCAGGGTAGTCCATGCTTTCTTCCACTGGTACAGAACTTGAAGATGATGCCACAATATAAATATGGAATAGTGATAAATGCTCAATTTCAAACGGGATAAGCAGGATAACTTTTAGAGGTGAAGAGAAGTCATTCTCTGGAGTTCCAAAAAACGCTTCTCTTCTGGGCAGCAGTGGTCAACCTACAGAGATTGCAGGTTTGTTGGGGTTTTAAACAGTTTTCTGGGTTTTTAGTAATCTTTTCATAATCAGATCTTTGGTTCTGTCCATCGTTAGCCAAGGCAAGTACACGGATCACTCTGGATTCTTTAGCCAAAACCCATTGTGATGAAGAGCCCTTCATTTCATTTTTGGTGTGATGAAGCACTGGGCAACTGGAAATTGGTGGAGATACTAGATTGGGTTTCTTTTTTTGTGGGAATTACTTCTTTACTGTGGGAAGACACCACTGACAGCCCTTGCCTCCTTGCTACTTATTCCAGCTTTTTCAAAAATCAAGTTTCCAATAATTTCTCTAACAGCAAAGAGGGGAAATCATGGAATTAAACAGGGATTCTGGCTGCCATCAGAACGGCTTCCTGAGGAGAGGCCCTGGAAAACTCGTAAAGTTTAAGCTATGCACAAAATTCACTGGACAGGATGGGAGTGCAGAAAGAGAAATGGAAGTTTCCTCTTTTCACCCCTCGGATATGGTGGTTACTGTAGGTTTGTGTAGGTGCAAGGGCAGACTGGGCACGTGCACGGCAGGAGAAATCGGGATATTAAACCCTCCCTGCTCTGCTGGAGCGGTGCCGGGGCCCCCACTGCTGGAGCAGGAGATGTGGGGGAAGCAGCGTTGTCTGCCCGCTCTATTTACACTCCTCCCGGGCACCGGCCTTCGGAGGCTCTTGGATGCTGGACACGGGTCTAAGTGGGCGTTTGGTGGGACCAGCAGAGCCGCTTGTGTTCTCTTGTCTCTGCAGCAATTTAGGGAGAGCAGAGCTGCAGTCCAGTGCTGTGTGTGATGTATCAGAACGATCGCAGCAGAGATCTGGTCACGCTCTCGCCCTCGCACCTCCTTGGGCTTCAGCCCAAGCGCCAGGTGGCCCATCAGGGTGGTGGCGGTGGCCATCCAGGAGGCTCTCAGAGCACCACTGTGCGTTGGCACGTGACAAGAAATGGCCTTGAATTTGCTGACAGCGTTCTTCATTTTGCTCTTTCCGAGGATTAGCAGAGGAAGGTTTTAATGCTGAGGGCAGAGCACAGTTAGAGGCTGACTCTCATCTGCTCCTTGTCTTCGCCCAGTCCTGCAGCTGAAGAGAGGTTTGGTTTAGAAACCCTAATTTCAGGGTTGTATATAAAGCTTTTAAAAATACATCTTTCTTCTTCAAAAGAAGTAAACTTTTATTGCACTTTTTCTATTGTTGTAAATTTGATTGGCCAGATGTTGTTTAGGCTGACTGTGGTTTTGTTCAGAAATTCTTTTTGTAGATTTTGATGGGGGCCTGGTTTGCTGAATGAGGAAGTTATCAAAGGAGGAAATTTTTTTTTGTCGTTGCACCTTAACTTCTGCAGATGTTGTGAGTTCTATGCTTTGCAACATTTTCAGCACATCTTTGCTTTAGTTTGGTGAAATAAAGTATCCCGGGTCTGCAGACGTGAAGGGTGACAAGCTGAATGTTCTCCGCTGAACATCTCTTCCCTGTCAGAAAACCTCATCCATAGGTCCATCCCTGTGAGAAAGGGGCTGGGACACAGCCATGGGTGTGTTCTGATCCCATCTCCTCCTGTCCCAGCTCCAGGCAAATGTTCCACAACCAAGGGCAAAACAACCTATTTGGAAGTGCATCAGGAACCCAGTGCAGTCTAACACTGGTGGCCTTCAAACACAGAATTTTAACAGTTCATCTTCCCTTGGGATGAAGGCAGGGATGCCTTCCTGTCCCCTGGGATTTTCGCCCCTCATGCAAGTCTCTTCCTCTCCGTGTCTTACTGAAGAGTCTTTGTGGTTTCCCTGAGCACTGCGAAGGGCGATAGCGAGTGGAAGGAGGTGAGGGACAGCAGGTGCCAATGTCCAGCACAGGCATGGCTGTTGGCATGACTGACATTCAGCCAAAGAAATTCATTACAGAAGAATTTGTCTTAAAAATATCCAGTAATTTAGGTTTTTCTTTAAGAATAACATTCATGCTGTAGCAGCCAGTGTGGCTGCTGGCTGAGGGTCGGCACCACTGAGCCACAGCCCAGCGAGCCACGGCTTCAAAGACCACGGGTGTTGCCGAGCCCTCATGCCGTCCTTTTGGTCCCTTTGGAATAAGAAGGGTCATTGGAAAGACAATGCTGTGTATGTCCATGGGAAATTACATAACATTCTGATCCAGAAATAAAAATTAGTCTTCCCTGGATGAGAACTGCATTTGAATACATGGCTGTTGAAGCATTATCTGCATCTGTGTGTTCTTTATTTCCCTTGGTGAGCGGCGATGCAGCCTTCGCCCCTGAATTAGGATGTTCTCTACACATTCCAGTTGGAGTCATATTAACGAGAATTAACTTTGGTAACACCACACTGGAGCAGGAACGGCTCTCTTAGCTCGGCGCCGCTTGGGGTCCTCAGGTCAACCTCTTTAATTAAGTCTTGTAATGTTAAGAGTGAATTCAATACCCATCCTACCCTATCAGAGCTAACACTCTTTCCTGCACTGCTTTTATCAGCATGCCCAATTTTCCACCTGGAATTTGTTTTAAAGAAGCCCAAATCCTATTTCGCCGAGCGCTGGAGGCTGTGTGGAACATTCTGCCTGTGATTCCGTTAGCCACACTCTGGAACTCGGCACAAACAAGCTGTAAGCTGTGTTTTGATGTCAGGTTAAGCTATTATGGTACAAATTGTGTTTAATATATTTTTAAATACTTTCTTTAATATTTTATAGGGTTTTTTCCCTATTGAATTAGCAGTAAAACAGCAGTGCTTCATATTTCAGATCTTTTTCCACCTTTCGGAGGCCTGCGTTTCACATGATCTGGTTACCAGCTGGACAGCCAGAGGCTGAGCACAAAGCAGCACAGCAGACTCAGTATCTGCCCTAGTGTTCAGCCAGAGTGTTTTTCCACAAATAACCCGCTTTCTTATGTACTCCCTTCCTAGTTTAATTCCATCAAAAAACCAGAGATGTCTCTTTCTTCCTTCCGAATTTTACATGGGCCACCAATCCCATGGAAATTCAATCCATGCATTTTAACCTGCAAGGAGGGTGCATCACTCACCCTATTTGCTCATTTAAATAACCATTTAAATTAGATCGATTTATCTCTTCTAAGATGAGCAGTTCTGTTAATTTCTCTTTATATTTTATTTGTTTAATGGTAACAGTGTGCTCGAAGTGTAGGTGAGAACTGTGGCATGACACTGTCAGACTTAACAGAACACGGAGAAAACAAAGTTGTTAAAATACAGGTTTGACAACAGCTGGATTGCCAGTAGTGACAAACCCAGGGAGCATAGAGGGACACGTGAGAAATTAATTTCTCTGTCTCTTAAAAAGGAAAAAGAAAAGCCTTGGGAGATGCCTGCAAATACTGTCTGGCCAATGCAGGCACTGGTGCAGGTGGAGCACCTCTGCTAAGATCCATGTC
The DNA here is from genome assembly GCA_013398955.1 of Callaeas wilsoni. Taxonomy (NCBI): domain Eukaryota; kingdom Metazoa; phylum Chordata; class Aves; order Passeriformes; family Callaeidae; genus Callaeas; species Callaeas wilsoni. The sequence continues at coordinate 44,388 of VWPU01013497.1, forward strand.
GGTCACTTGTGTGGGCATGTCCTTGGAACTGGACGTTTCCCTTGTCCCTCTCTTTACCCCTTCAGTCAGAACTGATGAGAGCTTGGTAAATGTGGAGAATCTGACATGCTGCTACTACACATTTACTATTATCTGCAGTGACATGGGATCACAAAAATTTGGCAAATAGCTCTTTTGTTGCTAAAGTCAATGGACTTGACCGTGTTTACACATGGAGAGGGAATCTTTGAGTATGAAGTTGCCATTTCTGTTGTGATTTTTCAGAGCGAAGCCGTTAGTGCTCCAGCCGGAAGGGAGAGGGGTGGGTCTGCACGTGTTCCATGTCCGCAGTGAAATCCTGTTTGTTCCCAAATGTAAACATCGGCATCAAACCTTTGAACTCGTCTGGTTTCAGCACTTACTCCTCTCGGGATCATGGTTAATTTAATATAGTTTAAAATTAAAAAATTAAATGAAAGCTGTTTTTCTGCAGGCTGTTTTCCAAATTTTCCCAGTCCTCCTGTTTTACTGTGCTTGTTGCATTAACCAGCAGCCACACGTGTGTGTGTGGGTACATCTGTTCCGGGCGGGGATGGCTGTGTCTGAACATATGTAGGAATGAAGTGCAGCTCAATATTGGCTAAATGACAGAGCCAGGAGGTGGCCACCTGCCCTGACACGGCCCTCGGTGCGGACAGAGCGAGCAGAGAGTTAGAAACAATTACAGTCTCGCATGTACTTGTTAGAGCAACGGAACAAACTAAACTAATTTCAACTAATGTTTCCCCTAGGATGGGAGTTCATTGACAGGATTGCCCTGTTGTTTGCACAGCAGAGAGTGAGAGATACAATTAATAAACTAGCAAAATTGTCCTGATATGTTTGATCTATATAACTAAGTTTATTTTTTGCTTCCTAGTGAGAAACCAGAATCTGAATTTCTGTAGATACCTGAGGCAGATACAAAGCTCGTGGGTGGGTGTCACTGGGGTCTGGAGGTGGTGGAGCTCCAAAGGGAGAGCGCGGCACTGCCAGGCCTGTCCGTGCCTGCTGTCCCCATCACTGCTGCCCTCCCAGCTCCCGCTTTCTTCCCGTGAAATCATGGACTCATGGACTATCTTGAGCTGGAGGACCCACAAGGATCATCACAGCCCAGCTCCACCATGAAAGGCGCTGGCTGTTTACTGAGAGCAGCATCATCATCTCATGTTCATACATGTGTAGCTAGGATGACCTAGCTATTGTTTTATGTTTCATTTTCTTAATATATAGAGTTTTGAATATAAATATGTCCAGTGAGAAACAGACCAGAAAACCAAAGCTATTGCTGTGATGACTGTGGGTCCAAGGACGCAAGGTGCCAAGGCTCTGCTGCTTGTCTTCCAGTCCCGAGAGGCTCACATGTGGAAGCTGCTGTGGAGTAATCTGAGGTGTGAATTTTAGCTGGCTCGGTGCTCATTCTCTGGGCGGGCAGCCTCAGGGCAGGGACGTTCTCTCTGCGAGAGGCAGCTCGCTCCGTTTGCAGCGTGGCGGGATCTGCTGGGCACGAGGGCCGTCCTTGGGGAAGGGGGGCAGCAGATCCAGGCACAGGGACATTCCTTTGTCCAGGACATGCTGCCGAGCTCAGACATGGTGCAGCCAGCTATGGAGTGGCCCACCAGGTGGATTAAGGCAGGATGTAAAGACCTGGGAGCGGATCCTGGAGGAGGCCCTCAGCCCAGCTCGTGCTGTCTGGCGCGGCAGCGGCTCCTCAGGCGGGTGGGATTTCTGTCAGCCCAAGGGCTGTTGAAAGCACTTGAGCTGCACTGGGTCTGGCTACATTTATTCTTAATCCACTGCTCAGTAAAGTACCCACTTTGCTTCTAAACCTCTTACATTTTACTGGCCTGCATCACATCCTTGTAATTACTTGGACATGGGACTGTTCCTGGGCTTCTGCTGCACCCTGCCTGGTAGCAAGCCTCTGATGTTCTGTCCAGCCAGCTTGCTGGTTTTCTCACTATTTGCCTGGCCTAATTGCAACGAATTCCAGCTTCAATATTAATGTCTAAATCTGCTTGAGAGTCCAGAGGGACAGGACAGATGAGCTTTTAATGCTGGAGGTAATAGGAAGTCGAGTTGTTCTCAGGGTTCCTCCCTGCTCACAGGGAGCAAGGGACAGGACAAGAGGAAACAGCCTTAAGCTGTGCCAGGGGAGGTTCTGGCTGGACATCTGGAGGAATTTCTTCATTAAAAGGATGGCCAGGCACTGGCACAGGCTGCCAGTGGTAGAGTCCCCATCTCTGGAGGGATTTAACAGCTGTGCGGATGTGGCACTTGGGGACACGGGTTAGTGGTGGCCCTGGCAGTGCTGGGGAAACAGCTGTGCTCAATGATTTTAAATCCTTTTCCAATCCAAAGGATTCTGTGATGTTCACAAGTGCTTGTGTGGAAGGGTTAAAAAGCCAAGTTGTGTCTCCTTTAGCGCCAGCGCTCCTGAAGGACGTAGGGTGATTTAAATTTTGTCCTAACAAGTGTCCTTACAGAAAGCACCACTTGGAAACAAACTTCACAGATCCCTCACTCCTTACCAAGAGCAAACTTGCTGCTTTTCATTAAGCTGTTTGATTGCTATCGAGCTCCTCGTGTCAGTGCCAGAGGCAGCCGGGGCTTTGTGCACTGCGCTGGGTAATTGTGCCGTTTCTGTGGCCCGCTTTGGAACAATGGCTCATAAAAATCTTAAGCAGCTATCACTTTTCATGGCTAATGAACTGAGGATCTGGGAATTAGATCCAGAGCCAATTCTTGGATTAAACCTTCTGAGCCCAAAACAAGGCTGTCTTCAGGAATAAAAAACAAGCCAGGGCCGCTGGAATAGGGGAGTACAGAGTGTGACCTTCAAGATGTGAGATAAGTGACCAACATGAAGGGTACAGCAAAAACTAATCAAGGAGGAGGGATGAATACCAAAGGGCTTGTCGGAGAGTCAGTAATGCAGGCGAGGGGCAGGGGGGAATTGTTTGTTTTTAGATGTGATTTCTAAAAGGCTTTTTTAGTTTCAGAAATATTTGAAGTAAGTGTCCCTCAACATTCACATGCTGATCAGGGACAGAATGAGTTTGGTGGCCTCAGCCTGCCCCGGAGAACGGGAGTGGGAGAAGCCCCCAGTCCCGCACAAAGGAGCGAGAGCAACGGTAATCCCGGGGCGGGTGGGTGGTCTGCATTCACAGGGAGCTTTCACGGCAAATTTCATCCCCCAGACCAATAATATTTAATAACTGCATCCCCAAACCCGCAATCTCCTCTACACCCTAAAAGCCAAAGCAAATATCTGTATAAAGTATAGATTTCAGCACTTCCTGAGAAATGAGAACATGAAGAACAACTGGAAGAGTTGTAAATAGCGGCTTTAACAGGAAAATTCCAGAATGTGTTCAAAGTAAATTAGCTCCTGCCATGCCTCCTTGCACCCCCCCCTTCCCGTCCTCCCCCCAGCCCACTTTTATTTGCTTTGAATTTCCCTTCCGCTCTCTTAGTTGACAGCATTTGCACTTATTTCTGTTAGGGAACACGGCCATTCTTTTTTATGGCAAGGTGAAAATAATTTTATTTTCATCACTTTTCCCCCACTCCTGTGATGGATTTACTTGAAAAAAAATAATGACGGGCTTCACAAACTGGCCTGACAGTTGTGATGCAGAGAGTGAGCTGGCTGAGCGGGGACAGTGAGGCATCTCTGTACCTATTATGGCAAAAATCGATAATGCTTTCTGTAAATTGCTCCTCCCAAAGGAGATGAACAAATGCAGGAGACAAGGGAAGCCATCATTCTGTATGAAAGCCCTGCACATTTGGACCAGTGCAATTATCAGGAAGGGCTTTTTTTCCCCTTTTCTCTCCCCTTTTTTTTGGGGGGGTGGAAAGTGAGAAAGAGTGGGATGCGAGAAAGGAAAGACTTATTTTTCCAGAAGTGTAAATTGAAGGCAGCGGTTCTGTGGCTTGTCCAAACAGATTGCTTTGGCACAGGGCAAGGAAGGAATTAAGATAATTTTGGAAGTACTTGTACTCTTTGGATGTCTTTACATTCCTGTTACACATTCAGACCTAATTTTTTCTGAGACAGCACTTCCCTTCTGTCATCCTCTGGAACCACGATGTTAATCCTCCCCCATGTTCTGTTACCCTGAGCAGGAACACCACAGAACACAAAGAACAGATTTTTCCTATTGTGGGGGTCATATAAATTCAATATCAAGTGGTATGAAAGGTCATCAGGAACTGAGTAGAGGAGCCTGTGATGCCTTTACTACTCCAGGGACTGGCTGGAGTAAAGTCATTATTTGTCCAGTAAACAAGGAATAATGAGGAATATGAGAGGACATTCCCTTTATGACTATCTTTTCTTGAAGAAGAAATGAGCTGACATGATCCAGAATGGGTGTAATATACATTGAGTGGGGGTCTCCATCCCTGGGACACCACTTTACCACTGGTTTCATGTGAGGCCTTTGGCAAGTCCTACAGTTTCACCAAGTCTCAGTTCTCCCATCACACAAGTGAGTTTGTGATGACATTTCTGGGTTAAGGTCTTCACTTCTTCAAGCAGCAATAGTTGAATGCTGATTCTGTTATTGATAGAAGCTCCTCTGCCCAGCAAATAGACAGTCTGTTGTTGTGAGACCCTTTGTGCCCACGCTGTGAAAGAGAAGCAATGAAGCACAGCTCCTCAGCAACATGATAATAAAATATCTGAATTTGTGCTGTTCTGTCACCTTTCTCTTAGCCTGACATTGCTGTTTCAGTGAGAAAACAGTGAAAATACCACAGATGAATGAGAAATATATCAGAGTTGTTGTTTCTTATCAGAGTTGGAAGACAGAGAAGAGAGACTGCAGGCAGGTGCTTGAATTTCAAGTGCCCTGAAGTTCAGAACGACTTTTCACAAAGACGTATTTGGAAAGGGCATTCAGCAAGTTCAGAAAAAGCCACTGTAGGTAAAAGAGTTCAGCACCCATCACCTTGAATTAAATCAGAAGTGAAAGGAGAGGCACTGGTGGGAGATGTTCAGCCCTTCAAAATGTGTCTCTGAGCTGTCGTCCCAGGAACACAGTTAAATGCTCAGGGCTGTGTTGCCAGATGTGGGCACTTATCACCAGCAGGACTGGGGAGAGCCCGGTAGAGCTCTCGCTGTGTGGGGTATGTTGAACTAGTGACATCACGTCGGAGGAGTTAAGCCACTTTTCCAGCGCTACGAGATAGATGTTGAGTGAAGATGGATAAATAACAGGAAGAAAGGCTGGGATGGAAAAGAGAAGGTTTTCAAGAGAGAAATTATTTATTCACATGGATTTCCTAAATTTAGTTTTCTAATTTGTAAGTCTTGCCATTTTATTAACTTCAGTTTCTTTGGCAAGTGTTTTGTTCATGATTTCTAGGTCTCCTTTTGGAGGCCTAATAGTTGCTTCAGAGCTGGAGGAGAATGTGGGAATGAAAGCTGACATTGTCATTCCAGCAAATGGTTTTGTTGGAGCTATTTCATGGTTTGTTAAAAACACAACAGCTGTTTACAGTTTGTGTCCATCTCCTGCACCCCACAGACGTGGTGCTGGTGAGAGCCTTTCTGTCCTGTGATAAACACAGAAGGACTGATGAGCTTCTCATGTCGTGTTCTCAGAACCTGAGAAACAGCTTGAGTTTCATCTTCCTAATGCCTCTGGCACGGCCCCGCGCTTGCTGGTTGGGAGACGTGGTGGATCAGGTTTCTGCTTTGGCAGTGGAACGCCATGAGGAAAATGCCCGAGTGGGTTTGGCAGGGGAAGGCAGTCGCTGTGAAGGGACACGATCCGTTGTTCCCACTGTTGGGAGGTTGAGGAATTGTGGTGGAGCAGGGAGTGAGGCCACTCCTCTTTAAGCCAGTGTTCTGTCTCCCTCTCATGGAAGGGAAAAGCACGGCTTTGCCATTTATCTGAGCCCAGGAACAGAACAAGCAAAAGTGATTTGCTAAAATCAATAATTCTCATGTCATCTTAATGCATCTAAAATATTTAAAGGAAATATGTTTAAAAGCTATTATTACGGTTTACATCTACTGCAAGTTTTAAATAATGAATTTGAGAAAGGCTTCTGAAAAATAAGGGTGGTTCTCATAACCAGGAGGCAAGTCTGGGAACGCAGCGGGCTGTGGGTCAGGAAAGGGCAACTGGAAAGGTGACATCCATCACCCCGCTGCCAGCGGCGGGGTGTTGGTGATCTGCCTCCGCCAGCAGTAGTTATTCTTCTGAAGGGAAAGCCTTCTAAACAAGGCTGTGAATTGGTTTTCATGCTCGCATTGACAGATTGGGAAAGCAGTTTGTTCTACCAAATTTAACAATGATATATCATTATCACAACTTTGGGGGAAATCTATAAAATCAATAAGTTTGTAGCCTGAACAGGATTTGTATCGCTTGCTTGCTGTGCTGGTGTCAAAGCGTGAGCATATGGATTGAGTCACAGCCTGAGATCAATGGAATTTGTGGACAGTAAGCTCAATAACAAGCCCTTCTGAAAAGAAATAGATGTAAAAAGCAAATTTACTAGAGTATTAAAAAAAAGCTAATATCTTTTCCGCATTGGCTGCAAAGTGCTGTTTGGCTGCCGTTGGCTGCTGGTACTTTGAAAGCTGTCTGGGGTATGTGCTCGCAATGCTGAGTGCTGCTCCCGGCTTCCATGCGTCGCATGTACAGTTGGATGCTTCTGTTTGTAGGGCTTGTATTAGGAAACTCGCCAAGAATAGAAGGAGGGGGGAAAAATAGCCCTTTATATTGTAAACTGAATAAAGAATAAAAACAGTCAGTGTGTCTGCTGGGGAAAGACCATGGTGGCTTTATTTACTTTGTACTGGCAGGGCTTGCTAATGGAGAAAAATAAAAAGGCATAATTAAATAGTTTAATGAATTCGCAGCTCTTTTGTTTGAGTGGGGCTGGGAATGCATGTTCCAGAGGGCCTCACAAAGAGCTCGGCTGGTAGTGAGTTAAAAGTAGGAAATCAGTCCTTTGAAGGCATTTTTATACTTCATTATCCCAGCATGTAAAATGACTTGTACTAAACGATTGAGGATTTTTTTTTTCACTCTCTCTCTTTCTCTCTTCTTTTTCTAAACAAAGGAGAGCATCAGGGCGGCAGGAGCATAATTCCCCTCAGTGTCCTAGAGCCAATAGATCAGCTTGTCAGCAAATTGGTGGGCCTGTACTTATGTTTCAGTAAAATATAGGGCTCTGGGAAACTGTAGTGAACAACGAAACCACAAGCCAACCACCACAGAAACACACACGCTCTAAGAGATCCTGGGGGAACGGGGATGATAACACCTCCCTTTTCACCTCAATACTTTGCAGTAGGCAGATACTCACTTTTAAAGATTTTTTTTCCTGTGTGTATGCAGTAAAAAGAATAATGTTATATTTTTTCCCCCAGGTTTTTTCTTTCTTTCTTGTTGTGGAAGAGTAAAGTGGGACCAGCAAAGGTGGATTTCCTTCCTCACAGTATGCCAAGTGGTGCTAGGAGGGCTTTAATGAAAGTAGTAGCGTTCCTGGGTACTGCCCAGCTAGTGTGTGCTCACAGGGTGGCCGTGGAGGTGGAAGGGTGGCTGTGCTGCAGAGCCAGGCGCAGGGACTGCTCTGGCCCAGCATCCGTGTCCCTGCTGTTCCACACCAGCCTATGGCTCTGGCTTCTCAGGGGCTGGTCTTTAGTGTCCACATCTGCGGCACCCCTGGATCCTCCTGTCCTGGGGGCGTGGAAGTGCGGCCGCTCCATCTCTGCTGCCCTGCTACAGGAGTCAGCTTTGAGCGGCTGCTCCTCGTCGTCGCGCTGGCGTTAACGGCGCGGCCACGCCGCGCTGCGGGGAGACCTCCGAGTCCTGCCGGGGCTCAGCCTAATGAAATAATTTCATTAAAACAGACGGCACCTTGCAGTGCTGAGTAGGAATATGGGCAATTCCTCTTAAACAAGATGGCAGTGGGAAACCAGACTATACTGAATTTAGGACTGGATCCAAGCACTCTGCTGTACGCCAGAGGGGCCTCGAGCAGACTCTGCTTGACTTATTTGCTGTTGAATCATGGCCTTCTCTTCTATGTCTTGGCATCTTGCAGATGCAGAGGTGGCACTTCAGGACATGGTTTAGTGGTGGCCTTGGCAGCAGTTCATTATAATGGTTGGACTTGAGGAGCTCAGAAGCCTTTTCCAACCTAAGCAGTACCAGAATCCTATGATTAGTCATTGTGGCTGTTTTGGGTAGGGACAGGACAAGGAGGCTGTTCCGTGCAGTGGAAGGGAAGACCTGTGAGAAGAAATACCTTTACCAACAAGTGAAGGTTTTGTCCCTGCCGTCCTTGGGTAAAGCCTCTGGCTCTGATGTCACCTGGAGCTGGTCACACTGTGTGTGTGAGAACCAGCTGCAAGCAGCAGGGAGCTTCCCTCCAGGACCTCACCTGGCCCATGGACGGGCATTTACAAAGCATTCCCTGGATTTTACAGCTCGAGTTTGCTTATAAACAACACTAACTGTTTGTTTCTTGTTAAAATTTACCTCATAAACAAATTTTACTGCCTTAGTTCCAGGCAATAATTGTTTAATCCTGACTTTTCTCATACCCATAACGTGGTGACTGTAAATCTGTGGTTGGCACTTTATGGAATTTCTTGGTGCTGTCTCCAGCCACGTGCTGCTCCCAGGGAAGTTTTGTGCCTGGGAGGGGGACCATGACCCTCCCCACCGAGGAGGCTGTTAGTGGGAATGGCATCAAACCAAGTGCCGTGCTTTGCTCTGGCTGGAAAGAATCAAAACCGAGAAAATCCCAAAAGAAGCCCAAAAGTCCAAAATAAAAGCAGGCTCCTGTTTCTGAAGTTTAACTTTCTGATGTACCACTGAGGCTGTTCTGCTGTTTACAACCCGTGGCGCTCTCTCGTCCTTCTTGCTGAGTAGCAGGGAAATGCCATGGAAGTGACTGCTTATATTGATTAGTGAGACAAGAGAGAGTTAGAGACCCTCAGCACTGCCACTTACAGTGGGCAGGAAACCCAAATTGACCAGTAATAAAGTGTTTGAGGTTGTTTGAGGCGGCTCCTGGGGAAACGGCCTTCTCAGAGTGGGGATGCTGGGGGTGGAGAGCTGTCAATTACCCGTGTTTGATGAGGACTAAGTAAACGTGCTCCTAAAGCAGCCTTTTAAATGGGAGGGAAAATGTGCTGGGGCTGGGTTCCCTTTGCAAAAGTACTTCTGCAAAGTTGGAGGAATGGGTGTTCTTGGACCCGTGAATAAGTGCTGCCATCAGCAACGAGTGCAAGCTTGGGCTTGATTTTTCTCTCTTTGTTGTGGCCTCCAGTTACAGACAGGAGAAAAGTGACAATATTGTTAGTCCCCCATATACCAGTAGTGTAAAAAACCTGAAATGCTTGCTGGAATTTAGAGGGAGTGTATCAAAGGAACACAGAAGGCCAAGCCAAAACTACCTGGGCCATCACAGGCAAAAGGGCAGCAAGTTTTGAGTTTAGTGGGCAATTAAAACTAAGAATAATCAGTGACAGTGAAAGTCTTGGACACCTAATGTGACAATTATTGGGAATTATTCAGACCCAGAACCTGAATAATTACATAAATGGAATCTTTTTATCAAGTGCAAACTATCCTAGCACAGAGGATGGATGCCGGGTGTAAGGAACCACCTTGCAGACTGGCATGAATAAATACAAAAATACAGCAGAGCACATCGTGATAAAACCAGAGAGGCCAAATCATCAAATAGGATGCAAGATGTATCAGAACAGCAAAAATAAGAATGCTAAGAACATGAGGAATGGGAAAATAAAGAAAATTGTAGGATCACCATTCAGTGGAGAGCAAAGAGAATTTTGAGACGGCCAAAAGTTTCTGTATCTTCTCTCTTGAAGCTGCCCGTGGGACAGCAGTTACCATAATTAATGCCCCTGCCAAAGGGGTGAGATCTGAGTCCTGAAGAGAAGAAACAGCTTAAAGTGTCCAAGAGAGCTGCTGTCAGAACTGTTGGTTTCAAAACTCATTAAAAGAACGTGCAGAGCCAAAATAAACTCAGAACTAGAGGTGGCTCGTTTTGAAGACTCGTGCAGGGAAGGTGAAATCCTGGAAGACAGTTCCGTGTCCTGACTTTAGACAGGAGTTACAGACCAGTCAGGTAACCCTTGGTTCCTGCCCAAACTCTGGAAAAAGCAACCAAACTATTTGTGAGCACTTGGAAGATGACAAGGGAATGAATAACAAACACAGACTTGACAGAAGAAATATTGTCTAAGCAACACAACAACTTGTGCGGCAGCGTAACAGGTGTGGGCAGGGAAGGAGCAATCGCTGTCGTAGATCTCCAATTTAGGGAGGTTTTTGACACTCCTCACATGACTTTATTTATTAGCAGGCTGAGGAAATTTGGTTGAGATGAGTGGTGTAGAACGGGTTGAAGAATCATTTTTAGGGCAAACTTATCACTGTCAGAATGCAAGGAGGTATACACCGAGTTTTGGCAGGAGTCTGCCCTGACCCTGGGTCACTGCAGTGTTTGCTTTAATGAGCAGAATCACAGAGTAGGAAATCTATTTACTGAGCTTTCGGACGATAGAAAGCAGAGCTAGTGAGGACATTCAGTGATAGCAGCACAACTCAAAGTAATCTGACAGGTGGGAGGGATGGCTTGGCAAAACCAGAATTTAGTTCTGTAGGGACAACCACAAGATCTTCTTAGGGAAAGTTTGCGATGTGCCCGAAGAATGTCATGTGTTAATAGTGGTGGTTGCTTGGCCAACTGCCCCGGTGGTGGCTGCAAACCTTTTGTTATCCTTCTGCTTTGAGAACTGAAATGATTTCCTACCTGTGTCACTCCAATCTGGTTTTGTTTGTTCATTTAGGAGTAAAGTAGAACATATTCCATGAATCCCCCTAGGATCCTTGAACCCGTGTGTTGCATGAAGCCATTCAGGTAGAGGCAGTCAGTGACACTTCCTTACTTATTATTAATTCATTACGGGCAAAATTCCATCTCTGTTTTTATGATGTTTGTGGTACTGTGGATGCTCCCTCTTTTCCCCTTCACTGCCCCCCCAAAAGCTCACTTCAGCAGTATGAAGTGAACCATGCTTGGAGTGCCGTTAAGTAATACTCCTTATTACAAAAAGCACAGGGCTGCCTTTAATGAGAGCTTTAATGCTCCCAGCTCGTGTCACTGTCTGGGGAGCCCCTTTTCTTTGTCCATAATGAGCACCTCCTCATTTGCACTGTCCCTGGATTTATGGAGGGACAGGAGAAAAAAACTTCAATTTATTATGTCTTAAATGAACTGCTCCCAAAGCAAAACCAAAGAGAGCAGTAAACTGGTGCCTCTGCATTATATAGTTTGATTTTTATGGAGCTGTATCGTGATGTTCTGCCTCACCTAAGCAGGGTGAGCACAGGCTATAATTACCTCTTGTGAACCCCATTTTCTGATAACCTCCCTGGCCTCTCCCTCTTCAGGATGTTGAATCTGTCAGTTAAGGGATTTTATTTGTTCTCACCGATGGAGCTGGATATGGTTAGAAGCAATGAAGCTCATTTGATATCTCATTTACCTGAAAAAACGGGGCTCGCTCCCTGAATTTGAAACAGGAAAAACATTCCAGTTTTGTGAATTTTCTCTACTATGCTTGAATTCTTTCTGTTAATTCTCTCTCCTTATGCTCACCCTCACCTTCTCCTGCTCCAGCTGCACTCAGTTCTCCTCTCTGGCAGATATTCCTGCATACCCTAAGAGTTAACTTGAAAGAAAACAGATTTTAATTGATGAATCCCAGTTTTAGAAAAAAGGGCTTTAAGGTCAAAGCCTTCCTATGTAGAGGGAACAGCCAGGCAGTAACAGCCGTGTTCCTGGGCCGAGATGAAATCCACGTCTCTTGTGCAAGATGAACTGACATAATCGTGTTACTGCTTGCTTTTATGACTTGGGGAAAAATGTACTGATTCCTTAAGGCTTTATTATAATTTAACTTCTTTACAGGAGTGTTTTGGATAAACGCAACTGTGCCTTTGAAGTGATCAATTTAAAATCAAATTTGAGGTGTAAGAAGGTAGTTTCATGATGGTGGAGTTTGTTTGTTTGATTTGGTTTCCTTTTGACTTTGGCTCACCTTAGCCTTCCTTGTATTCCAAACTGTGAAGCCACCTAAGCCATATTTTTCAGCTGGACAGCAGCAGTCCAGAACTTTCTGTCTAACCTATGGCAAAAAGCAGAGATCGATAATAAATGGTCTGGTGCCTTCCTGCTTTAGCTGCATGTGAGTGTTTTCTCTGTAGTTCAAGGGTTATAGAAATTATAGTTGACAAATCTCAGCTACAAATAATATTTCTAGCATTTTGCATACAGTCTTAAAACCTTTTTATTTATTTCCTTTCTCGCAAGAGTCAAATAAGAAGCTTTTGCATACCAAGGGAAGGTTTTTTTTAGACTTAAACTTCAGAATATTTTCAATATCTGCAACATTATCTTTTGAATAATAATTACCTCTTATATTAAATTATAAGACAGCAGGATTCAGGATTAGATCTCTGCATATTATTCTAGTGAAGGAAATTATGACAGGGGTCATTTTTTAGAATTATGTAGGAGGGTAAAAGGTCCCAGGCAGCATTAGAAGGGAAGGCGTTTATAATTAAATTGTAATTTAGGCCCATGATTTATAGTTTTCTCAATGAAAAATTTGGTGCTGTAGAGAGATCCTAGGAGGAACTTTAGTGAGATACAACTTAATGAAATAATAAAAAGAAGAATGATTCTGAAATAGACTGTATTGCAGTGGTCCCTGTCAGGATGCTGCAGTGGAGCTGCTGTGCTGTCACTGTTTCCCTTAGAAACTCCCTTTTCCAGGGGTGTTTTCCAGGCAGTAAAGTTTGTTTAGGCTGAAATGTGGCATGGAAGGTTTCAGATCAAGGTGATTTTCACAACAGATACCTTTGAAACTCATTTAGCTCATTAAAACTTGGGGAAGTGTTCTAAACCATACAAGTTGTCAGTTCAGGACAAACCGCCGGTTCTTTTTGTTGTTGTTAGTCACGAGCTGCAAGAAAACCGTGAGCCTTGTTCTTCTTCATAATTTGTGAAGCCATTAGAGTGTGGATGCTGAAAATCTGCTCTGAAATAGCACCCACTTACCTAGAAATAGCTCATTTCTACCTAATGTGCAGAGGAGTTTGGAGTTTCAGTATTATTTTGCAGAGCAGATAGACACTGGAATTAAAGAAAGAGTATTTTTATAGTTATTTTTATTAATTAACCGGCTTAACTCCTACCGACCATGATGAAGAACTATTCTACTGGCAGGAAACCATTAATACAGAAAGGTTAAATGGTTTGCCAAAGGTAATTGAGGCAGTCAGTGACTGATCTGACACCAGGAGCCATCTCTGACCCGATCTCCTCTGGCAGTAAAACTCTGCTGGACTGGTTTGCACAATGGCCAGCAGCTCTGGCTTGGGTTAAACCACATTTGGGTTAGGAAGGACTAATTTGCATTAAAAATTACTTTAAGAAAGGGATGTAGGTTCAGACATTGTTTTTAAACACCATTTTCTTGTGCAAACTCAGCAGTCGTTCCTACAAATGGTAGGAACAGGCTGGCTTTGGCTATAAAAAGATCCTTTTAAAAATTTCTTTTTACTGCAGTTACTTGAATTTTGTGTACAGTTGTAGAAGGTCAACAAGTAAGTTTATAGTGTGGGTTTCAAGATCAGCTTCTGGACTTTACTACACTCAGATTAAGGCACTGTATCAATCTTCTAGTACTTAAATTTTTTGCAGTAACTTTGAATGCAAATAAGTATCTGATTGAAATAAATGTACTTATAAGCACACTCTGATATAAATGAAATTGTTGAAATTGTGTCTGGGCAAAGTGTGACATTTTCCATGTCACAGAAGGATGGGAAGGAGGATGTGACTTAAAAATACCAGATACGGAACTTCAAAAGAAGGAAGAACAGAAAGATCCTGAACCAGCGAAATTCTCTCGTCTTCCCTCTGAGAACCCGGGCCCTCACTGCAGGTCCAGCAGGGCTGGGAGGGGAGGGACGGGCTCCCCGAGGGGCTGAAGAGACACCAGCGCTGAGACAGGGAGCGCCTGCCTTTGTAAGGATTGATACTACTTGTATTTTAAACATTCACTTGAAACTTATCCAAATATCTGTTTATTTAACTTGCGCACAGAATCCTCCCTAGTATCCAAATTTAATGAAAAAACAATCACCTTTTTAAAGGCTGTGTGTTCCCATAATGGACATTTAGGAATGTTAACAAATAATGTTATGTCTTGGGGAAAAAAAAATCTCAATAGTGCAGATTGTTCTTTGCTTTCTGGGTAAATAACAGCTACTTTAGAATTTATCTAAACAAAGAAGTTATACCACAGGCTCTAGGATTTTCAGAGGGGTATTTCGTTTTTTATTGCGTCAAATTAAAAATAAAATTCAGGATAGCCTTTTCTTTTCTGTTTTCCAAGCTAACCTGAAATAGAAAAGGTTAAGACTGATACTCGAAAAAAAGGGGTATTTCACCCTAAAGAAGAAAACGTTTTTCTGCTATTTGCAGAAAATGATTCTTTTTCTTGTAGTTTTGTGAGCGTTCCTTGTGTGAGTGTTGATTATGGAAACATTTGTTTGCCATCTCGGTTTTTAACCCCCTGGCTGCCGTCGGTGGCGGTGCCGGGTTTGGCTCCTTTGTGTGGGGCGCGGGATGCGGGAGCGGCGCCTTTGTTCAGGGGAGCAGCGCGGGCTGCCCGCACAGCCCCGAGCGCGCCGCCGGGAGCGGGCCCTTGGCCGGGCCGGGCCGGGGCTGTGCCGGGGCCCTCCGCCGGAGCTTTGGCGTTCGCGGCTCCACAGCCTCGTGTCAGCTCTCCCAGGGCCTGCGGGGAACGGCTGCGCACTGCCGGAGGGCAGCGTGGCTGGCAGCCCGGGAAGGAGCCCTTCCCTGCGCGGGTGGGCACAGGAGCCCAGGGAAGCTGGGGCTGCCCCTGGATCCCTGGCAGTGCCCGAGGCCGGGTTGGATGGGTTTTGCAGCAGCCTGGGATGGTGGAAGGTGTCCCTGCCCATGGCACGGGTGGGACTGGATGGGCTTCAAGGTCCCTTCAAGCCGCCCCATTCCCGGCGACTGAATTTTGGCTCCCTGGACTGTCACCGCCACCCGAGGCTATTCTGCCGCCGCTTTCCTGCCGCCGTTCTCCCGCAGTGAGGCGGCCCAGCCTGGCGCTCAGAGCCCCGCAGAGGCTCTGTGGGTGGCACGGGGGACAGGGGACCCCAGCGGGACAGTGCCGGTGCTCTGTGGGTGGCACAGGGGACCCCAGCGGGACAGTGCCCGTGCTCGGTGGCTGGCACAGGGGACCCCAGCGGGACAGTGCCGGTGCTCGGTGGCTGGCACAGGGGACCCCAGCGGGACAGTGCCGGTGCTCGGTGGCTGGCACAGGGGACCCCGGCGGGACAGTGCCGGTGCTCGGTGGCTGGCACAGGGGAAGGCCGTGCCGCCAGCCCGCACCGCCCGGCTCCTGGGCAGCCGAGGACATGGATTCCCCTGCGTGGGCAGGAGAGAGCCACGGGAGCTTTGGGTGAGGAAGGGAGCAGCTCGCCGTGAGTGGGGGGAGCTGGGCTTAGGGCTGCGCCGAGGGCCGGCGGCCAGCGGCACGGGCACGGCCCTGGA
>VWPU01013499.1:0-26312 GCA_013398955.1 Callaeas wilsoni
ACCATAATATAATACATACTATAATATATAAATATAATATATTATTAAAAATGTATACTATATTGGAAATGCATACGATAGATGTATATAATGTTTCCATATGAATAGATATATTTGTATATTTATATATATATTTCTCTATATCTCATAATACATTCTATATGAAATGTAGACTGTATTCTCTATGTATTCTCTATATAGTCTCTATATATTCTCTATATATTCTCTATATATTCTCTATAAAATCTATACATATTCTCTATATGCTCTACATGGAAATACAGACTATATTCCAGACAGACAGAGATATATTGGAAATACAGATTTATTCCCAATATTACTTAGGAATAGGACCCTGCCTTGAGATCTCATTAAAAAGCTGTTTAAATCTAGGAATAATGGGAGAAATCTACACCCATCTACCCCCAGAAAGAGCTTCGGGAAAACAACCAAGAACTCACCCTCCCTCCACGCAAACTGCTCTTGCCAGGAACAGGAGGGAAAAGATGCTCAGCTCAGAACTTCCCTCCCTGGTAAAATATTTAATAATAAACTCAGAGGAGAAGCCAACTGTCTCCCTTGGATGTGGTTTTCATTTGGGAGTTAATGGGAGTTTTATTTCCAATCTGAAATATCTTTTTAAATTTTTTTTTTTTTTTTTTTTTAAATTCCTGGTGTATGTTTTGTTCTGATAAATCCATCCTGTCACGGCGAATAACTTCCGAACGGGATGGACAGAGGAGTGACACCCTTGTCATGCCCCATTCCCCTCCAGCCGCCCTTTCCCGAGGCTCCCGATCCCTGGCACTTCGTTAATCGGTGCCGGGAATAACATTTGGAAATACCCCGAGCGCCACAACGGCCGCGTTAACGCGTTAATTCCCACGATGCCTCGGCGCTTTGAAATCCCGGCGAAAAGATGGGGGAAGCTGGAACGAGTCCTGTGAAAAGGAGCAGGGCATCATTAACGCAGCCGGATCCGTATCACAGGCTGCAGCAATTATTCCCGGGTGGAACACGGCAAGCTGTGAAGAGCTTTCATTACCAGGGGTGTTACAGGTCCCTCACCTCTGGCCAATCCCCTGCTAAAACGGGCATTTTCTGCACCGCGGATTCCAGCTCCATTTAAATCCGTAATTGCTCTGATTGGGGGGCATACGGAGCACGGGGAATTCATGACTGAGAAATCTATTAGGCAATAAGTTGGTTACTTTTAGGCACCTCCGAGTCAGCTCGCCTCAGGTGCTGCCCGGGCCGGGGGGGCGGCTGGAGGGGCTGATTTCCAGGGGGTGCAATCTGCCCCGGCTCCGCCGCGCCCCAATTACCGCCCCGGGTCACCAAGGGGGAATTCAATCAGGGAAGCAGCCCGTGGCCTGCCGCTTCTGCCTTGGAAATGCAATTCCCTGCCGCCGGCAGATATCCGCTCTCCAACCCCCGATGGATATTGGATGGGGTTCCATCGCTCCCCAGGCCAAGCACGAGGTGTTTGCTCCAGGGGTTCTCAGGAACGATCCTTCCAGAACCCTTTTCCTTCTTGTATCCCTCATTCTGTACAGGGATGCTCAGGAGTGGATCAAATCTGATCCCTCCATCCCTATTTCCCTTCTCCTGTATCCCCTGGTTTGCTCCAGGGATGCTCCGGTGACGCTCCGGTGTGGATCAGGTGCAATCCCTTTTTCCCCCTCTCTTATTTTCCCTATTTTCTCCCGAGATGCTCAGGTGTGGAGCAGGTGTGATCCCTAGTTCCCCCCCCTTTTGTATTCCCTGTTTTCTCCCGAGCTACTCAGGGGTCGGGCAGGTGTGGAGCAGGTGTGATCCCTAGTTCCCCCCCCTTTTGTATTCCCTGTTTTCTCCCGAGCTACTCAGGGGTCGGGCAGGTGTGGAGCAGGTGTGATCCCTAGTTCCCCCCCCTTTTGTATTCCCTGTTTTCTCCCGAGCTACTCAGGGGTCGGGCAGGTGTGGAGCAGGTGTGATCCCTAGTTCCCCCCCCTTTTGTATTCCCTGTTTTCTCCCGAGCTACTCAGGGGTCGGGCAGGTGTGGAGCAGGTGTGATCCCTAGTTCCCCCCCCTTTTGTATTCCCTGTTTTCTCCAGAGATGCTCCAGGGTGGATGAGGTGTGGATCAGGTGTGATCCCTCCTTCCCCTCTCCTGTATTCCCTGTTTGCTCCAGGGATGCTCAGGTGTGGATCAGGTGTGATCCCTTTTTCGCCCTCTCTTATTTTCCCTATTTTCTCCAGGGATGCCCAGGTGTGCATCAGGTACGGATCAGGTGCGATCCCCTTTCCCCCCTCTCCTGTCTTCCCTATTTTCTCCAGGGATGCCCAGGTGTGCATCAGGTACGGATCAGGTGCGATCCCCTTTCCCCCCTCTCCTGTCTTCCCTATTTTCTCCAGGGATGCCCAGGTGTGCATCAGGTACGGATCAGGTGCGATCCCCTTTCCCCCCTCTCCTGTATTCCCTCTTTTCTCCAGGGATGCTCACGAGTGGATCAAATGTGGATCAGGTGCGATCCCTTTTCCCCCCTCTCCTGTATTCCCTATTTTCTCCCGAGCTGCTCAGGTGTGGGTCAGGTGTAATCCCTTTTTCCCCCTCTCCTGTATTCCCTATTTTCTCCAGAGATGCTCAGGTGTGGGTCAGGTGTGATCCCCTTTTCCCCCTCTCCAGTATTCCCTGCTTTCTCCAGGGATGCCCAGGTGTGGATCAGGTGTGGATCAGGTGTGGATNATCAAGTGTGGATCAGGTGTGGATCAGGTGCAATCCCTTCTTCCCCCTCTCCAGTATTCCCTATTTTCTCCAGGGGTGCCCAGGTGTGGCTCAGGTGTGATCCCTTTCCCCCCGCCTCCAGTATTCCCTATTTTCTCCAGGGGTGCCCAGATGTGGGTCAGGTGTGATCTCTCCCCTGTTTTCCCTCTCCTGTATTCCCTGTTTTCTCCTTGTATGCTCAGGTGTGCCTCAGATGTGGATCCGGTGTGACCCCTATTTGCCCTCTCCTGTATTCCCTGCTTTCTCCAGGGATGCCCAGGTGTGAATCAGGTGTGATCCCTTTTTCCCCCGCTCCAGTATTCCCTATTTTCTCCGGGGATGCTCAGGTGTGGATCAGATGTGACCCCTTTTCCCCCTCTCCTGTATTCCCTATTTTCTCCAGGGATGCTCAGGTGTGGATCAGATGTGACCCCTTTTCCCCCTCTCCTGTATTCCCTATTTTCTCCAGGGATGCTCAGGTGTGGATCAGATGTGACCCCTTTTCCCCCTCTCCTGTATTCCCTATTTTCTCCAGGGATGCTCAGGTGTGGATCAGATGTGACCCCTTTTCCCCCTCTCCTGTATTCCCTATTTTCTCCAGGGATGCTCAGGTGTGGATCAGATGTGACCCCTTTTCCCCCTCTCCTGTATTCCCTATTTTCTCCAGGGATGCTCAGGTGTGGATCAGATGTGGGTCAGGTGTGATCTCTCCCCCGTTTTCCCTCTCCTGTATCCCTGTTTGGTCCAAAGTGTGGATCAGACACGATCCCACCATCCCTATTTCCCCCTCTCCAGTTTTCCCCCCAGACAGCCCCTTGGGAACCAAACAAGAATCATTTTTATGCCCTTTTTTTTTTATCATTTCTTTGTACCGAAATGGGCGCATTCCCCGTGGACGCACCAGAAAACTCCCGAATCTCCCCGCTGCCGTTCCCCCCTCCCCATCCAACCCCGGGTGAGTTGTGCATCCCGGGGTTATCCATTCCCTGGGGGTGCTGCCGGAAACGGGAGACAATAGTCTATTCTCCTCTTCCTCCCCATCCCTGTATCCAAGTGCCTTCCAGGAGTGCATTAAATGATGCGATTAACATCTGTCACATGCGCTTCAGTCTCTCTTTCAGCCTCTCCCGGGGGAAGCAGCCGCACGTGCAAGGAAAGGGTTTGTTTTGGTGGATTCAGCTCCTTTTTCCAAGCTCCCAGAGCACGGGTGGGAATCGCATCTCCGTGGGTGAAAGGCCCCGCGCTTGGAGAGGAATGGGGGGGATGGCAGCTTCCAGCTGAATCCCGGTATTTGGGGGGATGGATGGAGCCAAAAGCTGCTCCAGGGGTCTGAGGGGATTTTGGGAAGGTGCTGAGGGGTTGGAGCAGAGGTGGCAGCAGCATTCTGTGATTCCCACACTGGGATGGCCCTTCCCTGTTTATACCCAAACCCCAAAAAACCCCAAAACCCTCTCTGGGGGTAGATGGGTGTAGATTTCTCCCGTTATTCCTAGATTTAAACAGCTTTTAATGAGATCTCATGGCAGGGTCCTGTTCCTAAGGGCTGATCTCTCTTCTCTGTTTGTACCCCAAAATCAAAGCCTTGTTGGAAAAAATGCCCATTTCCTGCAGGTTTCCATTTGCTCCTGGCAGGAGCTGAGCCCGGAGCCTTTAACCAACCACCCAACCTGCAGCTGCTCCCAAAACCCCACATCCCATGGGGACATTGAGAGGCTTCCTCTTCTCCCATCCTGCAGCACACCTCCTTTCCCAAAATCCACCAAAATCAACACCAGCAGGGCAGGGATGCTCCAGCACCCAGGAGATTGGAAGGAAAAAACCCTTTTAAAGGGATCAAGCCCCAATGTGGGATTTTTTTGGGAGGAGAGAAAGGATGAAGCAGCGTCTTAGCAGGACAGGCAGAGGGACAGGATGCTGCTCCCACAGCCAGGATTCCTTTTAATTGATTTCTCATGGTTTGGTGGCTCCTGGCTTTAATTACAACACAAACATTTGCTGATGCAATTACGGTGCACACGCCATAAAACCGTTAGAGGGTGTCACCAGGTCGTGGGTCTTCATTTCTTTTTGGCCTCGAGAGGGAAAAAGAGAGATCCGGCTTCCTGCCCCGATCCCTGGGGATCAACCCTAATCCCAAGGTGGGTTTCTTTGTGGCAGGGCGGGTCGGTTTGAATTTTTTTTTTTGTTTAATATATTAAAAGGGGAAAAAAAAAAAAAAAAGAAGAAGTGCCTTGCAGCAGCTCGTGTGGGGGTGAAATAATCCACTCAACATTCCGATTATCAGCTAACGCACATTTGCATTAGAATGGGTTAGAAGAGCTCCCGGGATGGAGCAAGATCCCTACGGATCAGCCGCTGGCCTTACACAGAAAAGCCACGGATCCTTGCCCTGAGCACAAAAACGCTCGGGGATGCAGTGCCAGATACAGCTTTAAATATATGGAATATAAAATAAGTGTATAGGAGAGCTGTATATACATTGGGAAGAGAAATATTATATACAATACATTGGCAAGAGAAATATTATATGTAATACATTGGGAAGTATTATATATAATACATTGGGAAGAGAAATATTACATACAATACATTGGGAAGAGCAATATTATATATCATATATTTGGAATATACATGATATATATTGAAAATCAGTTTGGACTAGATGTAATTTATATAAGATTATTTGGAATACATTCACAATATTCTTTGGAAATAAGGCCATGCCATGAGATTTCACTACAAAATGTTCGAATTTAGGAATAATGGGGCAAAAAAGCAGAATTGGCCAGAATTGATAAGGGCTGTTGGTCCTGAGCCATGGTGCCAAATCCTGGGTTTTTCCTAAAAGCTTGGACGTGCCTCAGGCCGGGATCCCAGTGACAATCCCATGGAATTCTGGAAAACCAGCAGCACCCCTTGGTTCCGGGTCCGTGCCCATCTCGGCTTTAAACCCACGGGAAATCCAGGAGCAGCGGCCTCACCCCGGCTGAAACGAAGCCGAGAGAAAATTCCCGGTGTGGAGCTGCCGAACGCAGCCCCCGGAGCAGCAGGAACGGCCCCGGGAGCGCCGCGAACCCTGACGCTGCACCTTTCCCACCTCAGCTGTCAAAATGAAGCCGTCGCCCCCTCCGGAGCCTCGTTAAAAATGTGACGCTTCCCTAAGGCGACCAAGGGAGACATGGCCAAATTAATGAGGATGTGACAGAGTTTACGGGGCGGATTAGACTCCTCTTCCCCCGGAATAAACCTGGGGATTGAGGGAGAAGAAGGGAAGGTGGGGCTGAGGGACGGTCAGGGGTTTGGGGAGCATGTGCGCTCACCAAAAGAGCAATCCTGTACTTGTCACTGCTAATCAGGCACAGGGACGAGCGGGAAACGCTCGGCCCTGCCGGGAAAGGAAGGGAATTGAACCTCCCTGCCCCACGGATCCGGATCCGGCCTCCTCTGGATGCGCCGTGCCAGGAGCAGGTTTGCAAACACGTCCTCGCGGCTCTCCCACTTTGTTTCCCCATTGGAAAATAAATAAACATCATTGTTTGGGTTTGGTTTTGTTTTATGTCTCTTTTTCTGCTTTTCTTTGTCCGATCTGGAAAGCAAAGAAATTCCAGCAAGAAGCTGGGATAGGATGGAGGCATCTCCATCAGGGCAAGGGGCACCTTGTCTGCGTGACAAGGAAAGATTTGCACCCCAAAACCCCACAGTGCCTAAAACATGGAGTATCTACAGTCCCAGTCCAAAAAACTGGGATTTAGTGCCTCTGGAAGAATCCAGCTGATCCCACTGGAAATCTTGCTTCCAAAATGCCCAGCCCCTGTAGCTATAACCCTATAGCCATGCCTGGAGGGGAGGGGACACCTGTGATCCCCTCTCCCGCCATCAACAGCACTTGAGAGGATATGGGATTTTGGGAAAGCACTGAAGGGGTCCTGTTTGAAGGCACCTATTTAATCCCGACCCCTTGAAACCGAAAAAAAAGCTCGAAACAATCCTGAACCAACCCCTCGAGCCCAAACAGCAGCGAGATTTGGGAGCCAGTCCAAGCTCTGCAGCTTAGGCCCATCTCCAAATATCTCCCAACAAGTTTATTTATGGAAAATAAAATCAGTCCAAGATGTTCACAGCTCAGGAATATTTAATGCTATTTGGTGAGAAAGTATTTCCAGCGAGGAGGGAAGCGTGCGGCTCTCCGGGCCCGGCTCGCGGCATCGCACCGGGAACGGCGCCGGCACCGACCCACCCCGGTCACCCCAGAGCCCTGAACTGGTCTGACTGGCTCAAACGCCTCCCTCGTCTCGTTCATACCAATCCTGCTTAATTAATTGGCTCTGGAGGCCGGGATGAGGTGAGCTGTGGGAAGAGGAGGTGCTGGAGGAATCTCCGAGGGGAGCGCCGCCACGTCCGTAAGGGACGCACACCTCCCAGACCTGTCCCTTTCCCGGCACCCAGGAGCGCGAGGGACAATTTCCCCGTGTGGGGAGAAGGGTGAAAGGGTGAACCCAGATGATGCTCAGACACAGATCCCCCCCCTCCGGCAGCCAAAATCCCGGGAGCCGCGGCCACCTCGGCGCTGGGGTCACCGGCGGAGGTCACGCGTGACGCGGAGCTGTCTGCTGGGCCAGCCGCGGGTGAAGGGCAGGCCAGAGGCAGCGGTGATGGGAGTCACTTTAATAGACACCTGTCACCTGATGGGGAGCGTTAATGCATCCCCCTGATCCCGGGGAACGTCCCCCCGATCCCGCGGGACGCGGATGAGCCTCCTCAGCCCGGCGGCCCCGGTGCCGCCACACGCCGGGCTGTCACCGTGGCCACGGGGGGCACACAAAGCGGCCAGGGAGGGAGGGACAGCCCCAGGGCGAGGCCCGGACTTTACAAACAGCTCTAATATCCCTGGAAGACGTCTCCGAGTCATGCACCGGGTTGGAAATGTCTCCCATTATAATTATGAGTCATTGGTGACTCAGTGACATTTCTGGAATGAAAAAGCAGCGGCTGGCCCGGCCCTGCGCTGCCCTGCTCGGCGGCCACGCCAGCACTCCACGGCTTAGTTTTGATTCTATTTCCCAAACAAACAACCCCCCAGAGCCATCACTCCCCAGCCTGGATGTGCAGCCGCTCGTGGAGACGGTCCTCCGGGATGGCAAGTTTTGGATTGCAACCCCAAGGGGTTTTGTTCCGTGTGGGAAAAGCTGGGATCTGAGCCCAGCTTTGCCATGCGGGACAGAGCCAGGTGTGGTGGCAGTGGCTGGAGCTGCCCCAGGGATGCGATGAGCAGGGTGGGATTTCCTAAATCTTTATGTTTAAACATAAAATCCTTAAAAATAAATAAAAACAACCACAAAATAAACAAAAGCAACTTCCAACAGCCCAGGACTGACACGCACAAAGCCAGGGTCATGCTGCTGCTGCTGCAAATTCCTGTCGGAAAAAGGGGTTCAGGAATGCTTGGACACAACAGGGTTGGAATGGTCACACCGGTGTTCCCCAGGGACAGGCATTTTCATTAAGGCAGCCCTCATCGCTCAGTTTTATCCTGGGAATGGCCAAATCCAGGGCAGGAAACACTCGGTGAACTGATAACCCTGGATTGCACAATTATTTCCCCCCTCTCTCCACGGTCCCTTTACAGTCTGTTATTAAAGCACTCGATTTTAGAGGCTCGGAGGAAGCTGTCCTCAGGAAAGGCACGGGGCCAGGATGCTGGGGGACAGGGATGCTTGGAGGCTGGATGCTGGAGGGGCAGGATGTTCCAAAGCTGGGTGATTTGGAGGATGGAATGCTTGGGAGGCGGGACACTCAGAGGTCGGGATGCTCAGAGGTTGGGATGCTCAGAGGTCGGGATGCTCAGAGGTCAGGATGATTGGGGGTCGGGATGATCTGGGGTCAGGATGCTCGGAAAGAGGGATGCTCAGAGCCAGAGTGCTCAGGGGTTAGGATGCTTAGAGATCAGGGTGCTCAGGGGTCAGGATTTCTGGAAGCCAAGATGCTCAGGGGTTGGAATGCTCAAGGATCAGGATGCTTGGGGTCAGGATTCTCGGAGGCCAGGATGCTCAGGGGTTGGAATGCTCAAGGATCAGGATGCTCAGGGGTCAGGATTCTTGGAGGCCAGGATGCTCAGGGGTTAGGATGCTTAGAGATCAGGATGCTCAGGGGTCAGGATTCTTGGAGGCCAGGATGCTCAGGGGTTAGGATGCTTAGAGATCAGGATGCTCAGGGGTCAGGATTCTTGGAGGCCAGGATGCTCAGGGGTTAGGATGCTTAGAGATCAGGATGCTCAGGGGTCAGGATTCTTGGAGGCCAGGATGCTCAGGGGTTAGGATGCTTAGAGATCAGGATGCTCAGGGGTCAGGATTCTTGGAGGCCAGGATGCTCAGGGGTTAGGATGCTTAGAGATCAGGGTGCTCAGGGGTCAGGATTCTTGGAGGCCAGGATGCTCAGAGGATGGGATGCTTGGGAACCAGAATGCTCAGAGTCTGGGATGCTTGGGGGTTGGGAAGCTCAGGGATCAGAATGCCCAGGGGTGAGGATGCTCCGAGGCTGGGATGATCAGAGGTCGGGATCCTTGGAGGTTGGAATGAGCCAGGACCAGGATGCTCAGGGGTGAGGATATTCGGAGGCCAGGATGTTCAGGGTCTGAGATGCCCAAGGGCTGGGATGACTGGAGGCTGGGATGATCAGGAATCAGGATGCTCAGAGGTCAGGATGCTCAGAAATCAGGATGCTCAGGGGTCGGGATGCTCAGGGATCAGGATGCTCAAGGATCAGGATGCTCAGGGATCAGGATGCTCAGGGATCAGGATGTTCAGTGATCAGGGTGTTCAGGGATCAGGATGTTAATGGAGCAGGATATTCAGGGATCAGGATATTCAGGAATCAGGGTGTTCAGGGATCAGGATGCACAGGGATCAGGATGCTCAAGGATCAAGATGCTCAGGGATCAGGATATTCAGGAATCAGGATGTTCAGGGATCAGGATATTCAGGGATCAGGATGTTCAGGGATCAGGATGTTCAGGGATCAGGGTGTTCAGGGATCAGGATGCTCAAGTATTAAGATGCTCAGGGATCAGGATATTAAGGGATCAGGGTGTTCAGGGGTCAGGATACACAGGGATCAGGATATTCAGGAATCAGGGTGTTCATGGATCAGGATGTTCAGGGATCAGGATGTTCAGGGATCAGGGTGTTCAGGGATCAGGATGCACAGGGATCAGGGTGTTCAGGAATCAGGATGTTCAGGGATCAGGATGTTCAGGGATCAGGATGCACAGGGATCAGGATGTTCAGGGATCGGGACCCTTGGATGTCAGAATGCTCAGGCCCAGGTGTGATGCCCCCATTCCCCAACACCCCAATCCCCCCACGCAGCGACGGTGCCCATCGGAACCTGGCATGGCCGTGGCAGGACCCGGCCCCAAAACAGAACCAACCCCTGGGTCCGGGGACTGTGGGACGCCGGGAAAACCCAGCTGGGTGCAGGAGCCTTCCCCGCGCATCCCGCTTTGCCACCTGGAGCCGGTGATCGCCGGCACAGCTCGGCACCCGGGGAAGGCTCCGGCGGCGCCAGGACGTATCAGAGCAGAAATAGACCCGGAGCCGTCGCCCCCCTCCCCGTGCCCGCCGCCCCCTTTTTACTATTATGTCTGAGAAGAGACGTCTCTCCTGGTTTTTTTCCCGATGATTTAATCGCTTGGTGATGAGGGCTGCCTGGCTGGGATACAACTGCGCTCTGGGCATCGCCAAAAGAAATGGGGGATCTAAAAAGAGGAGGAAGCATCAGTAGCAGCGACGCTGATTGACAGTGAATGAAATGAAGCGGCCAAATTCCATTGGCGTGGTTTGAAAATCCCAGGACGCTGCGGAGAGCTGATGGCTCCTTTCCTAGGGTTTTGCCAGAGCTGGCGTTTGCCTTTCATCCTCGTTTAATTCACTGTTTGGAGACTGCCACGGGTTTGTGTGTGCGCATGGTGGGGTTTTAATTGCACGCTTGGCCTCGTGGAGCAGGGTTTTTGTGTGCTGAGGTGTGCAAGAAGGGGGCAGAGATTTTCACCTCCTTCCTCGGCCACAGCTCTGCCTCCCGGCCTCAGGCCCTTGGGAAAAGCAGCCCCTGGAGTGTAATTCCTACCCTGGATGCAGCTGATTAAATGGTTTATAAAGGATTTTTCCCGGAAAGACGGCGGCTGTTGGGGTCTAAACTCCGGGTGCCTGGGTGGGATATCGCTCAGGTAGGGACCCCACAGGCATCACCTCCCCATCCACCTGCAGGTATCCCGCTCCCCAATAGTGGATTTTGCTGGGAAAATCACATGTGTGAAGGCTGCGGTCACTGCAGGGGCCAGAGTGGCTTTGTCCCTGCAGTGACATTCCAACGAGAGAAGACCGAAGGGTAACAAAAGTCCCGTTTCCCAAACATTCCTCCACTTTTCAGTGGGGAAGGCGCCAGATGGCAGCTCCCAGATCCCCCTCTCTGCCAGCAGCCTCTCCTGGACCAGCTCATCTCCTGGATATCCCGGGAAGGGCCGAACTCTGACCACAAGCCCAGCAGCCAAACTGCTCCTTGTCCCCAAACACCAGGAATCCTGCTTCTCCCTCACAGCCAGCTCTCCACCCAAATTCCCAGGCTTTTCACTCCAGCTGGAAGAAATCTGGCAAATTCCTCAGCTGTTGTGACCTGCCCCTCCGTGGGGAGGGAGAACTCCCGGGAGCAGCGAGGACAGGGTGAGGCCCAGCAGCTGCACAGCAAACCAGGGCAAAGCCTTGAGCAGCAGCTGAGTCCTGACCCCCGGGGCTGGCGTGTGCCCCCCAATCCCATCCAGGATTATCCCCCCAAAAGCTGCCGGCTCCAGGCAGGAATTCACCGGTTTCAGTGGAGAAAAGCTCTGATTTTGCAAATCTGGTGGGTGCAAGATGCCGCTCCCACCCCAGGGCCATCCTGGCTCTGCCATCCTCCTCCCTTTGGGCTCTGAGGGATGGGGAAGGGCCTGGGCAGCATTTGGGGGGTGCAGCATCTTGGGGGGTGCAGCATTTTGGGGGCTGCAGCATCTTAGGGGGGGCTGCAGCATCCTAAGGGATTGCAGGATTTTGGGGGCTGAAGAGTCTCAAGGAGATGCAGCATTTTGGAGTCTGCAGAATTTTGGAGGGCTCAGCAGGACAGGGGGGCTGGAGCATCTTGGGGGGCTGCAGGGTCATGGGGGGCTGCAGGATTTTGGGGGGCTCTGGCATTTCAAGGAGCTGCAGCGCCTTGGGGGGCTGCAGCATTTTGGGGGGACTCAACAGGACAGGGGGCTCAGCATTTTTGGGGGGCTGCAGTATTTTTGAGGGTTGCAGCTTTTTGGGGAGCTGCAGGGTCATGGGGGGCTGCAGGATTTTTGGGGGCTGCAGAATTTTGGGGGGCTGCAGCATTTTGAGGACTGCAGAATTTGGGGGGCTCAGCAGCATGGGGGACTCGGCTTTTGGGAGGCTCAGCATCAAAGGGGTCTGCAGCATTTTGGGGGGGTGCAGCGTTTTAGAGGGTTCAGCATTTTGGGGGGGCTCAGCATTTTGGGGTGGTGCAGCATTTTAGGGGGCTCAGCATTTTGGGGGGTGCAGCATTTTGGGGGCCTCAGCATTTTGGGGTTGCAGCATTTTAGGAGGCTCAGCATTTTGTGGCGGCTCAGCATTTTGGAGGGCTCAGCATTTATGGGGGTGCAGCATTTTGGGGGAGATGCAGCATTTTGGGGGGGTGCAGCATTTTAGAGGGCTCAGCATTTTGGGGAGACTCAGCATTTTGTGGGGATGCAGCATTTTGGGGAGGTGCAGCATTTTAGGGGGCTCAGCATTTTGGGGGGCAGCAGCATTGTATGGGGCCCAGGATTGGGGCGGGGTGGGGGGCGTGCGGNCAGCATTTTATGGGGCTCAGCATTTTGGGGAGGTGCAGCATTTGGGGGGGTGCAGCATTTCGAGGAGCTCAGCATTTTGGGGGAAATGCAGCATTTTGGGCAGGTGCAGCATTTTGGGGGGTGCAGCATTTTGGGGGTGGCCCAGCATTTTGGGGGGGGCTCGGCATTTTGGGGGGGGGGCCCGCAGCATTTCGGGGACCTCATCAGAGCTGCCGCCCCCCTCCCTCCTCTTCCCACTCACCAAATATTTGTCTAACGAGGGAATTCCCACCGCGCGTCCGTGGGCTCGGGCGCTGCGGGGAGCGTGGCTGCCTCCAGCATTCCCAAAGGCTGGAAAACCTCTGGAAAGAGCCACGAGCCCCTCGCGGGCCGGGCATGGAGGTGAAGGGTCCCTTGCGTTGGGCACGGAGCCTCTGAGCGGTGGCTTCGCCCCGTGCCCTCCGGGCTGTGCCGCAGAGAGACCCTGGGTGCCACCTCGCCGTGTCCCCCGTGGCCCTCGGTGCCACCTTGCCGCGTCCCCCCTGTCCCCCGCGTCCCCCGTGTATCCCGGTGCCCCCTCCCCGTGCCCCCCCTGTCCCCCCGTGCCCCCCTGCCCCCCCCCCCCCCTCCCCCCTCGCCCCCCCCCCCGCCCCCCTGCCGCCCGCCCTCCCGTTGGCCCTCGTGCCCCTGGGCGCCGCCTTCCCCCCTCCCCCACGGTCCCCGGGCCCCCCGTGTCCCCCGGTGCCCCCGGGCCGCGCCCCCCCTGTCCCCCGTGTCCCCTCGGTGCCACCTTGCCGCGTCCCCCCTGTCCCCCGCGTCCCCCGTGTATCCCGGTGCCACCTCGCCGTGTCCCCCGCGTCCCTCGGTGCCCCCTCGCCGCCCCCCCCCCGCGCCCCGCCGCGCCGCCGCGCCCCCCCCGGCCCCCCCCTCCCCCCTCGCCCCCCCCCCCGCGCCCCGCCGCGCCGCCGCGCCCCCCCCGGCCCCCCCCTCCCCCCTCGCCCCCCCCCCCGCGCCCCGCCGCGCCGCCGCGCCCCCCCCGGCCCCCCCCCCCCCCGCGTCCCCCGTGTCCCCCGGTGCCACCACGACGCGTCCCCCCCACGGGGACCTCCGCTCTCGGCCCCCCAAACGCTGCCCGCCACGCGGCTGCTTTGATCCGCTGCTTAATTCCTGCTTCCCATTAATTCCTGCTTCCCATTAATTCCTGATCAGGCTCCGAACCTTCTCGCGGAGATGCCGAGATCAAATGCGTAGTTAAGAGACGGTCGGGGCGAGGGGAACATGAAAGGGAGAAGTTTTGTTTCAGGATTTGAACCCCGGGGAGGCGGCGCCGGGAAACGGCGGAGCCGCGAGCCGAGAGCTCCCTCTGCTCCCAGAAAAAACCTTCCAGGATTCCAAAGGCTCCCAGAAAAAACCTTCCAGGATTCCAAAGGCTCCCAGCCTCCTTCCCCGGCCCGGCCTCGAGGCCCTGTAAACTCGTCACATCCCCAGGGGACAAGCGCAAGCTGCTGCACGGGGAAATGTTTGCTCCGGGGGATGAATCGGTGATTAAAAAAAGTGGCAGAAAAAGGAGAAAATGGTCACAAACGCCGCGATACCCCCAAAATGCGTCAGCTGCCGCGGCAGGGGAGAGGCCCTGGATGTAAAATATCCTCTGTAAATCATAAATATCTGATTTATCAATTGATGAGAGGCAGCCCGAGGCAAGTGGCAGCACTTGGAGCTCCCCCGGGATGAGGGGAAATGAGGGAATTTGTATTTCCGTCGTTTGGGAAGGGAAATAAATAAATGCCAGGCCAGCAAGGGGGATTTGGGGCAAAGAAGAGCTCAGCACCCAAACTAAAGGGGAAAAGCAGAAAATTATTTCAATTCCAATGAAAACGTGTTTTATTAGAGGAAGCAGATTCATCTTTGATCCTGGATCCCAAGAAAAGCAATATCCAGGGCTGCGATATCCCATCTCGCAGGGAGAACGAGTTATTAAAGCACAAGATGAATGGCTTGCAGTGCAGCTAAGTGCTCCAGTTAAGAGAAAAATAGTTCTAAACTTACTCTTTGCCCCAAAACACATTCCTCCCCCTCATCCCCGGGCCTCGGCTCTCCCCTCGGGTGAAGCTCACTCGTGTGCCTCATTTTTTCCCGGCTTATCAAAATTCCGGAGGGGAAATTTTAATAGAAGTAAAAATAAGGTGAATTTAGACGGGTGGTGACGGTTGGGTTTANTTTTTTTTTTTTTTTTTTACCACCCCCTCCCCCCAACCACTTTTTTTTTAATAAAAAAAAAAAAAAAAAAATACACATGAGGAATAAAAATAACCCGGGTAAGTTCAGTTGTGGGGAAGGAGGGAGGATGTAAATGAAGGAGCATTCTCATGGAGAGCAGCGCTCCCGAGCCGGGCGCCTCGCCCCGCGCCTCTGTTCTGCATGAATAAATAGGGATAAAAATGTACCGCTGCACACGCAGCTCCCATCCCGGCACCCGGAGAGGGCTCCTCTCCTCGCGGGCTGGAGCAGCGCAAGCCGCCAGCGCTCCTGGGTTTTTGGTATTTAGAGAAAGGAGCACGGAAATGGTGATTTTGGGGCGCTGCGGAGCCCTTTGGAGCCGTGGGTGTGGCCCCCCCTCGGATATTGACGCTGGTGGTGCAAAGCCACTGGGGACAGCGGGAAATGAGGGCTTTTCCCCCAAAATCCTGGGGTCATTCAGGTCGGAAAAGAGCTCCAGGATTATTGAGTCCAACCTGTGGCCCATCCCCACCTCGCCACCGGAGCACCGAGAGCTGCATCCGGGTGTTCCTTGGACTCCTCCAGGGATGGGGACTCCAAACCTCCCCTTCCAGTGTTGGCCAACCCTTTCCACGAGGAGATTCCTCCTCCTGGCCCACCTGAACCTCCCCCTGTGATGATCCCACGAGCTCCGGCAGCGCTCGGGATCAGGCCGCCTCCTCCACCAAGCTGACATCAGTGGTATTTTCCTCGAGTCCAACACCGAATCTCATCACAAAAATCCCTTTTCTCCCAAGATCCAGAGAAAACGGGGATGCTGGGAAGTCACCCAGTGACTCGATTAATTTAAAATCTGTGCTGGGAGGTGACGCCAGCGCGGGGCAGGACCCCCTGAGCACCCCCAACCCTCCTGGCGAGGCACCCGCGGCTCATCCCAGCGGCCGGAATCTCCCCAGCACCACGGACTTTCCCCACTCCTTTAAACGCAGCCGTCCCCGCTTTCCCCCCGCCCCAGGCAGGATCTCCCGACCCCCCCCCGGCTGCCTGGCTCCCCGTTACACAACCCTGCTCGGGAGATCCTACGTGGGCAGACGTGGGTTTTCCTGGGAATCGACAACAGCTCTCGCTGCAGCTCAGCAGAACATGAGCATCTTACATAAACAGCCCCGCGAGTTCCCCTGCGTGGGGGCTGCCCGCAGCCCCCCGGGCTGGGAGGGAACGCTGGGAGCCGCCTTTTCCCCCCCCTCCCCTTCCCCGTTCCCATCTCCATCCCCATCCTCATCCCGCTTTTTTTTTTCCCCTATTTTTTTTTTCCCTTTTAAACCAACCCAAACCCTTGTGGGGGGGAAAAAAAAAAAAAAAAAAAGGAAAAAAAGCAGCGCGCGCGCGAGAGAGAAATGACTCAAGTGTTTTGTAACTTGTCACATTCGGAGCTGCAATTTGGAGGCAGGAAGGAGGGATCCAAAATAGTCGCCCCAACCCCGGATTGTATAACCGAGATCTCCCCCGGCCCCTCCCCTCCCGCCGGAAAAAAAAAAAAAAAGGGGGAATTTCTGCTGCAGATTGGCAGCTGGAAAAAAAGGCAGGCGAGCTCGGGGTTGTCACAGCGCAGGAAGGAGCCCCCAAATCGGGAAGAATTACTCATCCATGGAAAAAGGCTCCTGTGCTGGCGGGGAGGCAGCGGGGAGGATGCTGCAGGGGAGGAGGGAAGGCTCCCGGGAACGATGCTCCGAGCCCAGGGGTGAGGCTGAGCTCCCCGGGATGCTCCCTGGAGTGGGAGGTGATGTTTGGGAAGTGCAGCTGGAGCGGCAAAGCAGGACGGAGCAGGATTCCCCGCCAGGAAGGGACCTGGCAAAGGCTGCCAAAGGGCACCCGCTGCCAAAATCCGGGCTCGGAGCGGGCTCGAGGCATCCCAGGTGCCAGAGACGGGCTGGGAGATGCTTGGATATTCCCAACGGAGGGTGGCAGCAGGGTCGGTGCGTTTTACAGGCAAACGCCTCTCCCGCACCTCACTGCCCTCCACCCGAATCGAAGCCGCCAGCACCCCGCAATTCCCAATTCCCAGATTCTTCATCCGTGTATTCGGCAACTTGTCACATCCCAGAGAAACCCGGGGGAGGCCGGCTGCTCCCAGGGCCCTCTGAAAATCAGGGAGAGCAACACCTGCATGGAGCAGGGAGAGTGACGGAGCAGAGAACCCCCAAAACACCCAGCCCCGTATTCCAGAGCCTTTCCCAGCCCAAAAAAAGTCCCAGCCCAGAGCTGTGGAATCAGGAGGAGCTGGGGAGGACGCTGGGGAGACGAGGAGGATGCCAGGAAGATGAGGAGGGTGGGGGGCAGCCATTCCCAGCTCCCCCACGATTAAACACGATTCCAGGCCCCGCAAATCCAATTTTCAAGCGCCGGGAGCATCGGGAGGAACCTGCCTGCTGCTATAAACCCTCCTGCCCACCCAATTTGCTGCTAATTCCTTTTGAAAAAGCCCAGGCGGGTCCGGGGGATGTCAGGAGACACCACGAGGGTGACAGGTGCCCTCGGGGCTCATCGATCTGCCATTGACCGCCCCGCGGAAGCTCTGAAACCCAGACGGGCTCCGGCTCCTGGCTCCGGGCTCTATGGGGGCAGCGCTTCCTAAGGGTCTCCTCAAAAATAAATCGCGGAGTTGGGAGGAGGGGAGGGATCTTTGCAGCTTTTTGTCCAGTGTCACCTCGGCTAAAGGCTCTGAAATTCCCGGTGCCCGACGCCCACGCTGGCACTTCGCAGGCTGTGGCATCCCGGGAAAATCCCAAAGATGGGGAAGGGGGAAAGAAAAATCAGGTTGTTTTCTACAGATTCGTCTGTTTCTACAACGCGGTTTGGCTCTGCAGTTGATGAAATTCGTGTAAAATCTCTACTTTTTATGCCAGACCCACCTGGCAGGTGCGGCCCTGCAGCTTTGGGACTAGCAGGTGGAAATAAAGTGGATATAAAGCACTCGCCCGTGCAATAAATGGAGACAAAAAGCCAAATTCCCAACAAATTCCCAGCCAGAGCACGATCACACCTTCCCCAGGATATTCCACTGGGATCCTGGACGGCCCGTGGCACATCCCGTCCCCTCAGCCGCACCAGCTCCGATTTCCACCGGTTAATTCCATACCAAACATACATCTGCGGGAGCCACACAATTATCTCTGGGAGCGAAGCGTTGATGGATGGAAGTTTTAATTACCAAACCTTCTCATCCTCCCCCGTGCACAAAAAGTGCATTTTCTGGCATGTTTATTTAATAATAAAATATGGCCAAATTCCATGTTGGTGGAACACGTGCGCGGGGCACGGGAAGGACGAGACGAGCTGAAATCTGTTTTGTCACCAGAGCTGGAAATTTAAGTTCCTTTGATCTCTCTGCCTCCAAAGCTGCTGGGGAAGGAGAGAGGAGAGAGCAGAGCACAGGGAACGTTATCTCGGGGCGTGGAGGGGTTCGGGGCTGGATCCCAGCTCCTGCCTCTGCACGTGCCGGGGCTGCGGGGATTGACAGCCCCGCTCCCGCACACGTCCCCGTCCCTTGATGTCCCCAAAGAGAAGAGCAAGCACAAGCCTTAATTGCCATGGACAGGGCTAAAGGGTGCCCCTGTCACCCATCAGTATCATTTAAGGCTTGGGAAGTGCCCAATTCCCGTCGGGAACGCCCGGTGGAGCTCCGTGCTCATATCAGTCTTAATTTCATTTGGTCCTTCGCACCGTTGTCTGCTCGGCGCGTCCCCTGCGGAGCGGTGACACCGAGCGATGCCTCCCGTCTGCCGGCAGCGGGATCCGGCTGCTGCCAGGGCGCGGGAGCCACCCTCTGCTCCAAAACCTGCCTGGCATCCGGGAACAGCGGCGGCTGCAGCCTGTTGGAGCCCCGTGCGATGGAGGTTACTCGCTCCCAACGTAAAGACGTGCGGAGGTTGAGGTGCCCCCCTCCCCTTCCTTCCTTCCTTTCGCGAGTAAATCCTCCAGCAGGAATTTTCCCCCCTTCCTTGGAAATTCACAGCCAACCTGCTAATGAGTCTTTGTGAAACTTGTGCCTTCTTACCTCTAATTTTACAGCCTGTTCGGATTTGAGCTCTGTGGACAGCCTCACATTTGGTTGGGAATTATAGGCTGAGTGGCTGTTCTCTCCTATTATTGTGCTGTCAATCTCCTATTAGCACATTATAATATGCTACACTGAATGCATCTGTTCTGTAGATCACAAGTCCTAATTGTCATTTGTTGAATCACTTTGTCTTATATGATTGTTAAGCAATTATTTCACCCAAAGCAGCTTAAACTTTGATTACTGTATAGTGTTTACAGGGATCAAAGGGAAAAATCAGCGGCGGCTTCAAACGTTTTTGCTGCGGAAAACGAGGAGCGAGCGGGAGATGCCGACGCACGGGGGTGACCTGGGGGTTCTTCCCGGCCTCCTGCCTCCAGGGGAACGCTGTTTGTCCCGGATGGTTAAAGGTCCGGCGAACGGGGAGGCCGGGAGACGGATGTGAAGTGACATTCCTGCCAGGATTGCTCATGGAACGAGGCTCTCCTGGCGTGTGGCACCAGCTGCCCGCCGGTCCCCTCCGGTGGGACAGAACACCCCCCGTGATGGTGTTAAACCACTCCAGCCATTCCCATCGAGGGGAAAACCCTCCTGCTCTCCCAAAAGGATGGGAATTCGAGCTCGGAGGGGCTGGAGAGGGGTCACATCCCGAGGAAATCCTCCATGGAGGCGGCGGCGGGGGGTCAGCAGAGGACAGGGCTGAGGCAGCGCGCGGAGCCCCCAGCGCACACATTTATTTGGGCTTCGCCACCTCACTCGAAAGCCCTCACAGAGGCCTCTGGAAGCCCAGAACGCTCACACCATTCCCTCTCCGGGGAAAGGCCCGGGAGCCCTCTGAAGTCCGGGATGCTGGAATGCCACGGAGTATCCCGGGCCATGGGAACCCAGCCCGGAGGGAGGCGTTCATCACCGGGGGCTTGGGCTAATCCCGGGAATCTCGGCCTGACGGCAGCCAGAAGGAATGCTGGGCCATTGTTTCTGAGGAGCCCAGACAGGACTGAGAGAGGGAGAAAACCGCGCTGGTGCCTCCTCAGCTCCAGACGGCTCCACGAGCCAGCAGGGATACACAAACTGTCAGGAATCTTCTGCTTCAAACCATCTTCCGAAGCGAGGCTTGGATGGAACCTGGGTGTCACAAAAAGGTCCCTCCCCGGCCAGCTGCGCGTCCCCTCCCGCCGCCCCTGCAGCGCTTCCCCGGGAGGGGACGGAACAGAGCTGCCCGCCTTTGTTAAATGTGGATGAACTCCCAAAAACCGATGATTGCCCAAAAAATGGGCCCGGCCTCCAGAGCGCGGAACCCTTCACAAACCCTGTCCCCAGCCAGGCCACCAAGAGCTTCACAAAAGGGGGAGAATGGGGGACGAGGCTGGGACAGAACCAGAGGGGACTTCCCGCGGATTCCCGGGAGAAGCTCCTTCTCCGGCCCTTCCCTCCCTGGGCTCGGACTCCCACGGGCACAGCAGCACCCCGAGGTGCTGGGCACACGTTTGGGCACAAAAAGCTGCTGGGTGAAGCTCAAAGCCACCCCTGAGGGTCTCAGCTCACGGATCCCACAGCCGGAGGGGGTTTCCAGCTGCCTTCCAGTTCGTTCCAGCATGGAATCATATCCCATATCCCAGTGAGCTGTGGAGCAGCAGGAAGGAGTTTAGCTCAGCAAATTGGCTGCTTCCAAAAACAAGCTTTAAAAAGCTGAGTTTGGGGTAGGAACCTCGAGAAAAGCATTTTATTTCTAGATTTTGTCCAGGAAAAAAAAAAATCCGATTCCTTCCCGTATCCTAAAAAACTGATGGCATGGCCCAAAGAAGCCTCTAAGGAAGTTGTCAAACCTTGGGATGAAAACAAATCTGGAGGAGCAGGTAAAAGGTAGCGGCTCCAGCACAGGTAAATTGCTTTTTAACAAGGAGACAAGGCCCATCCCTGGCATCTGCCGTATGTTTTTATAAAGCCCAGAAATATGTTTTTAAAAGGCCAGTAAATAAAGTTCCTATCGATTTGATCTCCAGTGTAATCTGTTTTTCTGTCTGCCACCTCGAGTGGTAATAAAAGGGAATCAGGGGACGCGGGTTTGGGTTAATGCAGCGATCCATCACCGTCGGGGGCTTTGCTTCGCTGCGCAATTGAGAAACTGCCCCAAATTGGTGCAAGGGCCAATTTTCTTTTCCAATTTATTTTTGCTTGAGCAAAGCAATATCGAGGCAGGACAAGGAGGACGCGTTTCCCGTCGTTCCAGATGTGCTCCTCTTCCCCGGCCTGGGAAAGGGCCTCCAGCAGCTCCGCGGTTGGGGATGTCGGGAAGGGGCTGTGGGCTCTTGGATATTTGGGGTTTTGAGGTCAGGCCTTTGCCGTGGGACCCAAAGGGGGATTGGGATGTGCTCAGGAGAGTTTGCCAGTAAGGACTGAACATTCCAGGCCTGATGTCCCATGGATTGAACATCCCAGGGCTGATCCTCCATGGATTGAACATCCCAAACATTCCAAGGATGATCCCCCATGGATTGAACATCCCAGAGCTGATCTCCCGTGGGTTGAACATCCCAGAGCTGATCTCCCATTGATCAAACATCCTGAACATCCCCGGCCTGATCTCCCATGGATTGAACAACCTGAAAATTCCAGGCCTGATGTTCCATGGATTGAACATCCCAGGCCTGATCTCCCATGGATTGAACATCCCAGGGCTGATGTCCCATGGATTGAACATCCTGAGCATCCCAGAGCTGACGTCCCACGGATTGAACATCCCAGGCCTGATCTCCCATGCACTGAACATCCCAAACATCCCAAGTCTGATCTCCCATGAGTTGAACACCCTGAGCATCCCAGAGCTGATCTTCCACGGATTGAACATCCCAAACATCCCAGGGCTGGTCTCCCATGGATTGAACATCCTGAATATCCCACAGCTCATCTCCCATGGATTGAACACCCCAAACATCCCAGGGCTGGTCTCCCATGGATTGAACATCCTGAATATCCCAGGGTTGACCTCCTATGGATTGAACATCCTGAGCATCCCAAAGATGATCTCCGATGGACTGAACATTCCAGGGCTGATCTCTCGTGGATTGAACATCCCAGGGTTGATCTCCCATGGATTCAGCATCCCAAACATCCCAGGGCTGATCTCCCATGGATTGAAAATCCTGAACATTCCAGGGATGATCTCCCATGGATTGAACATCCTGAAAATCCCAGGCCTGATCTCCCATGGATTGAACATCCCAGAGCTGATCCCCCATGGATTGAATGTCCCAAACACCCCAGGGCTGATCTCCCATGGATTGAACATCCCAAAAATCCCAGGGCTGATCTCCCATAGATTGAACATCCCAAACATTCCAGGGATGATCCCCCATGGATTGAACATCCCAGAGCTGATCTCCCATAGATTGAACATCCCAAACATTCCAAGGATGATCCCCCATGGATTGAACATCCCAGAGCTGATCTCCCATAGATTGAACATCCCAAACATTCCAAGGATGATCTCCCATGGATTGAACATCCCAGGGCTGATCTCCCATGGATTGAATGTCCCAAACATCCCAGGGCTGATCTCCCATGGATTGAACATCCCAAACATTCCAAGGATGATCTCCCATAGATTGAACATCCCAAACATTCCAAGGATAATCTCCCATGGATTGAACATCCCAGGGCTGATCTCCCATGGATTGAACATCCTGAAAATCCCAGGGCTGATCTCCCATGGATTGAACATCCCGAGCATCCCAGGGCTGATCCCCCATGGATCGAACATCCCGAGCATCCCAGGGCTGATCTCCAGATATTCCCAGACCTCTGCCCACCAGCACAGAGCAATTCCAGGTTCTCCAGGGTATCCAGGCCATCCGTAGCCACTCTCCTGTCCCTGGCAGGGAATCCCTTACTCCCCCCCTGGAGCCTGTTGCTCACAGAGACGCCCCCACACACGACAGGTGCCCTCATGGCACTGAAAACCGCCCCAAAATGGGGTTTTGGGGCAATAAATTGCTGTTTGCTAAAGCTAGGTTCGACAGCTCGGTGTTTAAACACCACAAAATGTTAAAATCCACCCTAAAACGATGCACCGAAGTCCCCCAGGCCAGGTTTTGCTGCCATCAGAGCTCGGCTTTGCAAGCTGCCACCCCACTTTCAGCCCCTTCACCCCAAACCGTCGACGTTCCCTTCCCTGAGGAGCATCGAGGCTGCCAGGAGGGACCTTGGGCACAAAGGTGACCCCAAACCCACCCCAAATATCTGGGACGAGGATGGGAAGCCTCCCATTCCCCCCGCCCCCTTCGGAAAACCGATAAATATTTCTAGGGAGAAAAACAAACACTCCGCATTTGGCTTTTTTGGTGGTTGTTTTTCTTGAAGAGACAAAGTGTTCCACAGAAAGCCGACACTTCCTACACAAGTTTGCATCCTCAAACCCCGAGATTTTCTGCCACGGATTTGGATGGGAAAAAGCATCTCCAGCCCTTCAGCCAGCCCTCCCCACCCCACCCGGGATCACTGAGCCGGAGCATCCCACTGGAGCACTGCAGAGAGATGGAGATAACCTCGCTTTGCCAAAGTTTCCCACTCTCATTTGGGAATAAATTAGGAATAATCAAATTGCCTGGGTTTAGAAATACCCCCAGAAATCATAAAATAACTCTCATGCCTCAGCCCTGGCACAGCTCTTGTTCCCACTCAATTTAGGGTGAGTTTAGGAGGGAAAAATATTATCCAAAAGCATCCTTAGAGGTTCAGGAGTAAGAAAACGGTGTATTCCTATAAAAAAATCCCTGAGGAAAACCAGACCCAGTTCTCTGTGATGGGTTTAAAGCCACCCAGCCCCTTCCCAAAATGAGCTCCCGGTTTGGACGCTGCGGCTGGATCATTCCCAGCTGCGTGGAGCTGGGGAAGCGTTTTTGGGGAAGGCCGGGGGAGAAACCCACCACAAAGCCCGGGAAGCAGCAGGGCCCCGTGTCCTCAGATGCCGCCTCAGCGCAAGATGTGCCGAGATGTCTTGGGAGGAAACGGTGCCAAATCCATCAGCGGAGCCGTTCCCGATGCCAGCGGGAGGCGCCGGCCGTGCCAGGGGCTCCCTGGGGCCCTGCCACCCCTCCCCCCGAGCCACAGCTGGAATCCCATCCCAAAATAAACAGGTGACACCCCCCAGCTCCCAGCTCAGCCGGGGCGGATTCCCTTCCCCGCTCCTTGCGGATTCCGGGATGCGCAGCCCGCATCCCGCTGGCACAGCCTGGAAGGGTCTGGCTCCTATCCCCAAAATCCTTCCCACAGCCGATGGCGGCAGCGTTCCATCCCCCAGCACCATCCTGGAGAGTCCCTTCCCTTCTCCCGGCCCTGCTTTGCTTTCCAGGACCCGGAGAGTCCCTTCCCTTCTCCCGGCCCTGCTTTGCTTTCCAGGACTAAAATTAAAGGAAAAACAACTGCCCACATCCCCGGAGAACTTCGGACTCCTGGAAAGCCGCGCGGAGCCGGGGATGGGTCCGTGTGCTGCGGCCTCTGCCAGGAAGGAGGATTATTTTGGAAGACTCAGACATCTTTAAGGAAAAGTTCTACTTCCAACCATGTGATCCGCAGGGGGAAGAGACTTCCCAGACGGCGGGGAAGAGCCGGAAAAACGGATTGTTCACGCTCCGAGGTAACGCCAGCAGAGCTGAGTTCTCCCTTATCAGCCACCAGGGCTGGAGCCGGTGATGGCAATTATGGCAATTATTGGGATACGGAGGTTTTTGGGGTGCCAGTGAGGATTTCACTGGGATTTGGGACCGCTACGAGATGATGCCACATCCTGGGACATCTTTGGGATCACAGCAGGACACGGCACAAGGTGTCGCCAAAAAGACCCCAATGTCACTCCATTTACTGTCCCCTCCCCGTGCCCGCGGCATCCCCGGCACAGCCCGCGGGAGATCCCGGCGCTCCCAGCGCTCCCAGCGCTCCCAGTTCTCCCAATGCTCCCAGTTCTCCCAATGCTCCCAGTGCTCCCAGTACTCCCAGTTCTCCCAATGCTCCCAGTNCCCCCGGCACAGCCCGAGGGAGATCCCGGCGCTCCCAGTGCTCCCAGTACTCCCAGTTCTCCCAATGCTCCCAGTACTCCCAGTGCTCCCAGTTCTCCCAGTCCGGGCGGCGCTGGAGCTCGGGCAGTTCAATGCCGCCACCTGGTGGTGACAGGAGGGAACAGCAGCAGCGGCAGTTCGAGGGGGGGGCGGTCACGGGGATTTTCCAAGCCCCCAAATTCCATCGGGATCCAGCGGCGGGACATCCCCTGAGCCCGGGATGGCTTTAAAAAATTAACTAAAAATTCGTTAAAAAGTCAAATCTGCCGTGGAAATATTGTCATTGAATGATTTTTTAATTTTTTTTTTTTTTTTGGCTGAGTTGTGGCGAAAAAAATGAAACGGCCACAATGGAGTGAAAAATCAAGGGTCAAAGCATACCAAGAATTAAGTGGCCGAAATAGAGGAAACAAAATTGAAATGGCCAAAATGTAGCAAAAAATATAAATATTCGGTGGCCACAACATAGAAATAAAATTAATTAAACTTTTCTCCACATGTGGTGACTTAATTCCTGTTTTTCCTACATTGTGGCCATTTAATTCCTTTTTTAAAAATAGTCATGATGGAGCAAAAATTTAAATCATTAGGAGGCCGCAAATAGCAAAAAATTAAATGATTAAGCAGCCACGTGTAGCAGAAAAAAATAATTTAATTTCTTTGCTACCTTCTGGCCATTTCATTAAATGGCCACTGTATATAAAAAATTTAATTAATTACTGTAGGGAAAATTATAAATGGCTGCATTTATAGAGAAAATAATGGTACGATGCAGCAAATATTCTTTATTAAAATGTGGGGATACAGTGAAAATAATTTATTAAATGGCTACAGCGTGGCTGGAAGAGCTGTAAAACGGGTGCAATGTAGAAAAAAAAATATAGTAAATGGAAAAACATATAAAAGTGGTTTCAGGGTAGCTAAAAAATAGCCTGAAAATGGGAAAAGGTGATTTAACGGCCACAGTGTAGGAAAAAATTAAATGACAAAAACGTTGCCAAAACAAAAAAGGCAATTCCATTTATCCACAGCTCAGCCTCCAACCCAACCTCTGAAGCAACGAGGGCGAGTGGCAGAAAAAAAAAAAGCTGGAAAAAGCCATCCCGAGCGCAGGAAATTCCTCCCGCCGCTTTGGGAAGGCGGAGCGGGGCCTCACCTTCTTGGCCCAGGGGAAGCGGACGCGGGGCTCGCCCCACTCCCGGCTGAGCCGCCGGCGGTACCCGTGGCACTTAGGGACGTAGGAGCAGCTCGCGTCGCCCAGCTCGGGGTAGATGACTTCCAGATCCCCTCTGGAAAAAGGGGAGAGGGAGCGAAATGAGGCCTCGCCCTGCTGGAGGTGGGAGTGGGAGCCAGGCGGGGCTCGGGATGGGGCTGGGAATGCGGG